>JAXQGS010000938.1:0-13077 GCA_037040325.1 Mucor sp. M7501 | reverse complement strand
AAGACCAGAGGAGCAGCAGCCTCTAAAATTCAATCCCAGCATAGGCTGCGTTTTGCCCTGGCAAGCACCTTTTGTATAGTAAAAGACACTATAGATGTCTAAAATTGCTTTCGCTACGCTCAATATCTTCCGGCGCCGCCCTCTTGGTTCCAATTGCCCCTCCAACTGTCTTCTTCAAATTATACGTATGATAGATCACTGTGTTTTGGTGATAGAGATAGAATTAAATGTACAGCTGTTGATGCCTCTGGTTGCTTTTCTATTGAAAGTGTTTGCGCTTCCTGCTCCAGCAAGCATATAGTGTATTATTTCACATCGTCATCTTGTATATATCGCTTTATGTTGTTGAGAGATAGCCTGTATCGATTGATTACTCTATTGGCTTTTAGGAGAATGCAACTTTTGAGTTGGTAGTGTTCCATGAACGAGTTGCATTGGGAGCACCACCTCTGCCGGACATTGCCAGTATACTTCAAGTAATGCTGGCACTTGGAAGCACCAGTCAGCAGATATGATGCAAATAAGAAATTGTTTTATCACTGTATAATAGGTCAAAGACCTCAAAAGAGGGGAGCAGCCTATAGAGAGAAAGAAGATATCATTTACAGCATTACGAGTGTTGCATAATAATCCGGTAATGTCAAGCAGAAGTGATGCTCTCAGGCATCAGTATTACGTAAAGTATAGCGGCAATGCTGCTCCTGATTAATTGTAAACTTTGGAGATGCCACAGAAGCCATTACCAAAGCGAACTTTAGCAAAAATTGGTTGGGTACTATACTAAACTACCAGCGTAGTTTAATGAGGTCTTGATCCATCGGAGCGATCGTTCCGATCTGTGCGTTATGCGGACGAATCAGGTCAGTGGCATCCTGTATCTAAACTCTGAAGCAGCCATACTAGCAATGTACGACTTTATCGCTGCAAACGATTGTCATTTTGTCTTTCATGCTGTACATGTAATGGGAGCCGTGTTTGCTGTTTCTGTACTGGCTACAGTGGGAAAAATAGAACAGGTATCATATACAAATGTATTTGTCCATATTGAACAACATCTTCTAGTATAATGTACCAATTACGCTAAATGAGCACAATAGGGAAAAACGCCAATGTATTATTTATCCTTTTTTATATTTTAAGGTTTTTCTTCTTATTACCCAGCACCAGAAAATAGATCATTCGAATATGTAGATAGGTTATTGCGTACCTATATCGAGAGTGTCTAATGATAGTTCCTAAGAGAGAAAGAGAGAGAGTGAGAGAGATGCCCTCTCCCTAATACGAGATTGAAACCAGACAAAAATCTCACTGTAGTTATATGTTGAATTCTCAAATGCTCATTTAGTCACCATGCTTTGTGGTGTTCCTCACAAAGCCCCTCGTTTATGTATATCTGTGCGTGCATTACGCATCGCATGTAAGCACTTGATTGTTTATTTATTACTACTCTTGCTGTGTGATGATAGTATTTAATAAAAAATATATTCAACAAATCAAGCAGATGTGCTAATACCTCTGAAATGCATGTATCGTGATCCTTGCATGCTTATGTTTGTAGAGCAAGATCAAGCTTAATAACATGTGAGCTTTGCACAGTCTCCTCATCGTTGTCTTTACGATCTCGCCTCCAGCGTGTCTAAAGCACCAAGATTTACTAAATTCCAAGGGATTCTGGGAGAATAGGTTGCTAAAACTAAAATTCGGTATTATGTGCTCTGATGCATGATGCACATGCATAATAATAATGCTAAGAGTTGAAATCTATACTTTAAATCATTATTTTGCACTAGAAGATCAGGCACATCTTGTTATTTCAATTGTCCTTGGAATCGATTTATTAACCAAGCGCATACACTTTTGTTGTTTGATGAATTTATGGCTAAAAACGCCATCAACAATTGTAAAAACGATCTTTTTGCTTCTACCCATTATATGAACCCCCCAAATATACCACCAGACACACAAACATCTTTTCTATCAAGGAGCTATAAAAAGGATTGTTTGCTGGGCAGCTAATCGTAAATGTGTAAATCGAGGGAATACTGTATCCAAAAGTAAATAAAAAAACGCCAACAGATCCTTGAAATATAAATTAGCTAACTTTACAAATACACCCCCTTTGTCTCTAAAAATCCCTGAGCAATGCCACAGAGTCTGCATGATCTCTCTTAGCCCTTACCTGGGTGAGACAGATTAAGCTCATTTATCGTCATGTCAGTGTGTCATCTCTCATAATCGACAATTTTCCCCTGTTGAAGACTTCTGTATATCATTCAATGTGAATGTTGCAGGAAGAAAGCATACTCTAGAGGTTATTATTTGGACAAAGTGCGGAACTGCCCACCGCAAACATTGCTGATAGAGACAGACGAAGAAAAAACTAAAGGCCATCTGTTGATTGCTCGGGAAAACCAACCTATTTTGTCAATTATCCTATGATGACAACGTTTCATCGATTTAAGCTATCTTCTTTTCGACTAACGCATTAAACTTTCCTTGGAAATGAACGAACCTAATTGAGCTATTGAAAGAGTTTTGTAGAAGAATGGATATTGATCCTATTTCTTCTATACAGAGTGTGTCCTTTTTGCAAATCGATTCGATTTGAGATGATAAGCAAGTGGATTGACTCCGTACGTCAAGGCGAATGTGCTGATTATCGCACTCCCTATGCCTCTCAATGCCTCCCTACGCGCGGTGTAGCAAAGGTTCTATTTTGTGGCATAAAGTATCCATCCATTTGTTCTCATTCTCTTTTGGTCGTCCCCCTTCTTATGTAGATGAATCATATCGATGAGTGTGTTATGAAAAAAGTACTTCTTACAAGGGGGTGGTTAAGTACATTTCAAACGAGAATAAAAGGGGCAAAAATACTTATTTTTGCTATAATGTAATGTGGCGAAATCAGTTTATTTTGAATCAGACCAGCAAAATGAATTCTCATCATAATGGCGAGTTTTGTTGTTTCCAATGTTGTGACTATAGCTATATTGACCAAAACAAAATTGAGGCTTCTCAATCCATACAAGGTTTTGTGTATCAACAACACTTCTCACTTGTCAACCACGATGACAATAATAATCATAACAGACTAAATTCGGAATCGACTCTCCCGTACTATTTCTTTAGGAAAAAAGGGGGGTATCGGTGCTCACAAATGAGGGAAAAGTACAACGTGTAAATTATGAAAATTTATCTAACCAGTATCAGTTAATCACAACTTTTAACTCTATCCTATGCGGAGAAAGACATATAGCGAATAAGAAAAAAGAGAGGTGGAGCATAAATGGAAGAGGAGGGCATTTTAGATGCTCTGAAAATGATACGTGTGCTTGATCAAACGTCAACACATCAAAAGCTTCAAGTCCGATCCAGGCACAGTTGCCATGACAACCAGGAACGGGATCAATTTTGCTTGAGCAAGCATACGGTGCACACATTGGTATCACAAGATTATTACCCGACATGAGCTTTTTAATAGACAGTGTTGGATCAATTGATTCATCAAGAAATTTGTCAAGATAATTTCGTAGAATCGCATAAGGAGTACATGAAGCGCTATGACTGGAGATGATGATGAGGATCAATCATCATCTGAGCCAAGCATGTATCATGTCACATCCTTGTGACAAAAACCCTTTTCCATTGAAAGCTTAAAAACGCACATTTCTTGAAAAAGCAAGTATAAATGTGTAACAACATCCGAAAAGAGTTGAATGTAAAATTTCGTATGAGTGTGTGGTGAAAAAGGAGGATTATGCTTTGGGCTTCTGTATGCCCAATCTGAGGCAATTAGGAGATTCGTTTAATGCCATTGGTTTGGTTAGTTGTGATAATTTTATCTAGAGATAGTTGTTGTACAAGTCGTAAATAGAGAACGGATAGTTGTCAAGCACGCGCAAAAAGTGTTGTTTAAATAAAGGAATAAATTTGTGCACGGTGATATCGACTTCTTAACTTGTCATCGGGAGTGATCCGTTATTATACAGATTACAAGCTTGTTGGACAAACTTTTTTTATTCGTTGTTGGACCAACCAGCTGATTTGAACAACCCACTCGACTTTCACGCTTTGATCGACATTTATGTTTATTAACAAATGAGATGTTCTTTTACGAAATGGTGTTGGGGGAGAGAGGTAGAGAGGAACACTAGTCAAAAAGGAGACAGAGGGTGAACAGAGGGTGAACAGACAATCGTATTTGATTATCGGAGTGTCTTTACTTGGATGTGTACTCGTTAACAGTGAGTATTACTATTGCTACTAACCTGTATTTTTTTGGATATTATTGCAACCACGCAATCAACATGTGAAACATGGCTACACGATCGATGACAAGCTCTTCACAAATTGCGTTGAAATAAAGGAGTAAATAATAGCCATAAAACAAAACACTGATTTGTTAGCCGAGATTATTGCGGCTATGTGTAATTGTATCATGTAGGGGGGAGGGGCTTTTCAAGTATTGATGTGTATGTGTGATCTGTATGATGCTCATGTATGTTTATATGTTTGTAAGGATGTCCGAATGTATTCATAAAAGAATAGCAGCAAGAGTAGAGAATCAGGGATGGCTTAAAAAATAGAGAAGCATGTATTTATCAGTGATGTGATTTACACATTGAGCCAAGGAGCAACTTGATCCTGATTTACAGCTATTCACAAGAAGAAGAAAAAAGTAGCTTTGTATGTCGTTCAACACACACAGTTTAGTCGATCCTCCATCAACTCTAAATGATAAACCAAAAGAGCATCCTCTCCTTGAAATTCACCCTAAATTAAGCCTAGGCTTTTCTTTTTATGTATTTATACAAAATCATCCATCTGTAAGTTTACGCGTTATTATTACATTATTATATGCTGTATACAGGAGTACACAATCACACAAACTTTACTCTTTTTCTGTTGTGCTCCATCAAGGGGTACCTTCTTTTGTACATAGGGAGCAAAAAGTCAATATTAAACTGTGATGTAGTCATCTTAATAACAATCTGTGTATTTTGGCCTTAATTTTTTTCTATAAATAAGCGACATGTTGAGTTTTTACCTCTTTTCTCTTTCCCATTCACTACTTTTTTTTTCACTTTTCTTTTGCTACTGTATTGTTTCTTGTCTTGACGAGCAACTCTCAATTAAGCTAGACATTTTCTTTATATATAAAGAAAATTTCATATACCATCAGCATTGACGAAAATTCACGCACAAACCACTCAATTAATACCACTCAATCAAACCTGTAAATCATGGAGATTTTAGAACTCGTTCATCAAGAAACAACACCCAGTTTAGAGAGACCCTTCGAATGCACCTTTACTGATTGTAAAAAGACATTTGGTACGACTCCAATGCCGCAGAATCAAAGCTACCTATCATATTAATCTATCAAATTTATATAGGCAGACGATCTGATTTAGTAAGACACTCTCGAATTCATACCAATGAGAGGTAATTGTCAAATCAAATCCCAAAATAAACAAAACAACAGAAAAGCTGAAACAAATTTCATTTTAGACCATTCAAATGTCGGGAGCCAACCTGTGGCAAAAGCTTTATTCAGGTAATTATTCATTTTAGCTTGGTCAAAGGCAAAATAACTAATATCCTACAAACAGCGCTCGGCTTTGACAGTGCATATGCGTACCCATTCTGGTGAGAGACCGCATGTATGCGAGTTCCCTCTCTGCAACAAAAGCTTTAGCGACAGCAGCTCACTTGCAAGACACAGGTAAATATTTACACATTGATGATCGCTTTTTCATGCTAACGGCATTCAAAATAGACGTACTCATACTGGCAAAAGACCCTACAGATGTCCTTTTGACGGATGCTCCAAGAGCTTTGTCCGCAAAACCATCCTGACCAAGCATATGAAAGGAGATCATGCTACGAATGGAAGAAGACCTTCTGTCCAATGGCAACCTTTTATTGAGGAAAGACGTAGAGTCATGCTCTTGCAACAGCAGCAGCAACAGCAGCAGCAACAGCAGCAGCAGCAGCAACAACAAAACCAGCATCATCATAATCAACAAAACCCCATGGCATCTTGTGCTTGCACAGATTGCTACAGTAATACAAACAACTCCTTAGTCAATGCATCTCCACCTTATTGGTCACCTCCTACACCCGTTTTATCTGTCTATGAGAGCCCTTGTTTGAGTCAAGATGATGCCTCAAGTAGTAGCAACCCTTCCTCTCCTTCAAGCATCTCTTGGCCTTATTCCTCTTCCGCTGCACCTTACCAGCACTATTACCAACAACAGCAACAACAGCAACAACAAAAGCAGCTTTCCAACTGGGCTCCTGCTGCCGTTTGTTATGATCGTGACCATATCGTATTGCCTAGTTTATCCAACATGTTGATCCCTGTGAAGCAAGAATGGCCCAACTCTTCCTCTTCTGCCGCTTTATCACCACCAAGAAGAGACAGTGGTGTTTCATTATTCTACTCGTAATGTATATATCCTCTTTATTATACCATTTTTCTATGCTTTTCCTTCCCATCTGCAAACGAAAAAAAGAAAAGTTACCCTTATCCCCCTTCTTCCTCTCTCTCTCAACCTTTTCATGAACAAACACAAACACACAAAAAATCAAGAGCATTACAAAAAAATACATCATTTTACTGCACCTTACATACCCCCTCCAACGAAAAAAACTTTTTTTATGAACATCCCCCCCCCCCTTAATTTCCCTTTCATCTTGATTATTTATTATTCTCGCAATGATTATATCTAAAAAGATAAGATCAGGAAATCATCGCCTCTCCCCCCTTTTCTCTTCCTTGTTCTCTTTGCTATTTTATGTTATATTATTATGTCCCTCTTTTATTTACACAATCTTGTCAAATATCTCTATGCTTCGTTTATATGCCCACAAAATTTTCATTCTTTTTCATTGACAACAACAATATATTCGCTCTTGGTTCTTTTTCCTCCTCATCTCGCCCTGCTCTTTTGCGGAATCTCTCTCTCTCTCTCTCTCGCATCATTGCTTCAAATTTTTCTCTTCCATCAGTAATTTCAATAAAAAATTAGTATTATTCAATTTGGGGTTTGACATTTTAGGAAGTGTTCCACCATTTGTCAAAGCTTGCTACACCTTCTAAAAACAATTGAATATCCGGAATTGCATGTTGCATTGATGATTCACACAGAGACTTAATCAGTGATCTCTCCTTATTTTTATACATGTCAATTTTTTGGTGTCCAAATGCTCATTAGACACTAACCTACAGTATGAAAGCATCTTAAATCCGACCTACGCCGTGTCTTGCAGAGTCAATAATGCATCAAAAAGCGTTCCTGAGCGGACAATTAATAAATTGATCTGTGCTCTGGATCAGATCTCATTTTTCAGGAACATAATAACCGATGGACATATCGATTGGAGCAGAATAGTAGAAACAGCAACAAAGGAATTTCTTGTAACCAAATGTATTCCAAGTAGACAATACTCCAAAACTATGCGCTATTTTACTGTTATTCCCTTGATTTTGCTTTTATAATGCTCGAGTTAGTGTGCCTACTACCCTAGAAGCACAATGATGAGCAATATGTGATTAAAGTCGAATAGCATTGCACAGTTGACACATTAATACAAAAAAAAAACAAATTGAGCATTTCCCGAGCAAAAGATTTATAGATCTTGATGTTTAATTTTGCAGTCGTAAGGTTTGAATTATGCACAATTTTCAATCATATTTCTACGATATTGCAGTAAATATACCAATTGCGTGTCAGTCGGATGATTGCGTATTAATTGATTGCAGTTCGCATTCTGCAAAAGTTACAAGTGTGTCATATTTTTTCAACGATTCATTTTGAAGCGTTTCATTCAGCTGTTGTTCTAGTTGCTCTAAAACCAATCCTAGCTTTGTTGCTTTAGGAACATTAGTAATCTGGCTCATTTTCATTATTACGAATGATATACATACCCTGTTCATTTTTCAATACAATCAACTCTTGTTCCAACGTATGCAGCTCATTTTTTGCTACCGTCAATCGACCGTTTACAAGTGAAATGTCGTCTTGATTGTCTTTGCTCTCCTCCAGTTTCATCAAATTTGACTGTGCTGCTGTAATTTTCAAAGATAAAGCACCTGCCTTTTCGAATTGGCCATTCTCGATGGCTAGCTTTTTGAGCTTGTTGAGGTTCTTCAATTTAATAGTGACTTTAGTAGTATTTTCTTCCAAGTCTATGCACGCCTGTTCGCACTGATAAAGTTCATCTTGAATTGATTTAATCTCTCGATTTTTACGGGCAATAGTTTCCCGAGATCTATTTTAAAAGCGAGCTAAGCGATATGCACATACAGAAAACTTGTGGCTCAACATGATCTCACCTTCCAACCGCTGCAGCATGTTGTGCAACCGTCTGATCTCGCTTCTCGATTATGGAATTTAATAGATCTTGTAAAACGCTTTGCTCTGTTATGCTGGATTGCGCTCTTTCGTTTGCTTGCCCCATCTGCGTAACCAAATGCTCGAGCTCTTGTTCGTTCAATTGCTGAGTTGCCCTTTGGTCCTCCATGTCTCTTTCGATCTTGGCATCTTGTTCATGAAGTGAGTTGAGCTTTTGTTGAACCTCCTCCTGCCGTGTTTCGATTGTCTTTTTTTCGGTGCTGTCCTCTGCGATTTCCTCGCTAAAAACCGACAATTTGTCCTTGATAATAGCCTCCACATCTTGTAATTCCTTATTGACCGTCAGTTGTTCAGACTCTAGTTGCTTTAGCTTTTGCCTCAGTTCTTCTATATTATGCTATCTCTCCGGGATCAGCAATCGGCATGACATTATAGCAATCATATTGACAATACCTGAATAGCTGTAGATGTAGACTCCAACGACTTTTTTCTTTTGGTTTCTGGTTGCACAGCTTCTTCCATGCGTTCATCTAGATCAGTGTGGTTCTGGCTCCACATGTCCAAATCAAATGCGATTTCTGATTTTTCACTCTCGATGGCCGCTCTTTGTTGCTCCATCTGCGTTATTGTTTCCTTGTGTAAACGCTCTTTATCGGCTGCAAATGTTTCAAAACGACGTCGGCGCTCCTCTTTTACTTCTTGGCAGCATTTCGCCATTTTTTCCGCATCCTGTGATTCTTGCTGAAGAATATGAATCAACTGCTCCCATTCTTTTCTGATTTGATCCTGAAAATTTCGAGACAACAGATCGGCATAGTCTTTCTCCATCCTTTCTTCTCGAACCGCATACTTGTGTGCTACCTCATAGTTTTCTGAATCGAGTGCTTGCCGCTTTTTATGGCCAATATCGATAATTTCGTCCTTCACCTGTGATCTGCTGTTAAGCAATGTCCCTTCCAAATATTGTTCGTTTCTTATACCTTATGCACCATCTGTTGGTATTTGATTTGATCTTCGTAATGCTTTTTTATTCGCTGCACCTGCAATGATTTCTTTTTCTGTATCTTTTGCCAACGAGTTGAAGCTTTCAAAAGAACTGTCTCTTTATCTGGCTTGATGATTGATTTCGACATTACATGTATTTCCTCCTCGTCTAGCAAAGATGGCGATGTAGCATTACTTGTGTCGGTAGTCAGAGGAGCTACTCTAGGTTTTTAGTAAAATCAGGGCTACTCTAATATTAATTTCAGTTACCTTGGTTTATAAAATGAAATGCAGATTTGTTTAAAGGTGTTCGTCCATTTGTTCGGTCTGATGAAACCATCATGCTTTGAGCCAATTTCCCCTTTCCTTTCCGAGAGCCATTTCGCTTCTTGTCGGTGAACGTAGAATAGTCATCGTCCATGAGAGAAAAGTATTTGTTGACACTCTCCTTCTTTATACTTTTATCAGATCTACTGCTCGCTCGATCTTCGTCACTGTCCATAAAGTCTTCCATGATAAAAGAGGATGAGAATTTCAATGGTTGGTGCTTTGCAACATGCGAAGAAGACTTGGGGATGTTGTCCTGATTCATAAATGAGAAGGATGATTTGAAATTCTTGTTCCATGCATCGTTATCTTCGTTTGATGACAAGGCTGGGCTGTTGCGGCTGTTATGATCATTGAATGGATCATCTTGGGTGGCTCTGTATGTAAATAATGAGTTCGATGCTTGTCTAGACGGGCGATATGCTGTCGTTTCTTGCTCTCTTTTTCTGCCATCCTCTGATGCAGCCTTGTTTGATGTTTGATTGTTGTTTAATCGAGATTCGTTTATAAAGCTAAATGCAGACATAATGCAAAATGTTTAGTGAAAGGAAAAAAGAGACGAGGCATAGCCAGAGCGACGCGGTCTTTTGATATTCGCTTGCCAACGTGTAACCTTGCTGTGAAGAAAAAAACCTTAAAAGAAAAGCGTTTGCTGATCTTTGTCTTTTAATGTATTCACTAGCCTACTGGTTTCACCACGCTCTACACTGGCATCGCCTTGTGGTCTCTGTTCCAAGATGCATTTCTTTTTTCAGCGTTGTGATTTACAATGTAAATTATTCAAAATTTAGAAAGAATCCACATATCAGAGATTTCTATGCGTGATCATGATCACTTGATCTGGTCAATTGCGAATTTATTCATATATAGTGCATTACGCAAAGTAGAGATTAATATGTCGTACTCGCTACTGAACACCTTGGCTTGTACTGATCGTCTTTTATCAAAAGCATACGTTCAGATGACCACAGTCTCTACTGGTATAGTATTTGCTGTAGTACTGTAGCTCAATACGATTCCTGCTCTTTGAACATATTTGATTGAGAAAGTCATCGTAGGGAACCTTACGAATTAAAGGTATCAAATCTTCAGGTAGCCCAAGTGTCGCTACTCTTTGTTGTTGTTGTTGTTGTATTCAAATTTGCACATGGGATCATTAATGCAATATTGTGTGCCAAAGACGAATAATTGATTTAGCGTTTCTAGTTCACATTTGCGAATCTTTGGCATGTGGGGACGTTCTGTGGATGTGCAAGGTGGATCGAAAATGTATCTGTTGGATCCTGTCGCAATAGATAGAGGAGGACTGGTGTTGCTGGTGATGTTGGTGGTAGGTGGCAGTGTCCTCTGTTAAAAAGGAACAAGAATAGGGTATTCAAAGTGGTATTAGCGAATATTTCTAAAATACTATCCTACTCTAACAATGTATCACTACATTACCTTGTTATTCACAACATTGAGCTCGCCGTGATTTGTAATAGTATGATATCAGCAATCTTTTTAATGTGTACTGTTGTTGGTGATTAAATACAGTAGTTGTGCGGCTACTATATATCATATTTGGGGCAAAACACAAGCCTGCAGTAGCGCAAGATCATTTTAGAGCGGATCGGTACTGATCCGCAAGTGGAGGTTGGGAGTTGACGAAAGAACTTGACATTGTTGAAACTGATTACTTTGTGATTGATTGAACCAATGGACCAGAAGGTCGATCCACATTCACACGTTCTTCAAGTAGCTTGCTCTCTACTTCATGTGCATGCAAAAGCTCGGTCTATAGATGAATAAATGCAATAGTTGTTAGTATATTTAATGAAATAACCCAAAGCCCCCACCCATCACCCGTTTGCCTTACATAAAATGTTTCCAGTAGCTTCAACTATTTCAACATTAATAATCGATCATCCCATGTTCTTGGTATTTGCACAGATCTCCTTTCAATGTTCTTCCAGCGATGATTGTCGTGAATTGTCGTCTTGGTCAAGGTTACGAGTTTCTTGAATATTTCCAAGGAGGTACTTTTGTAATGGCAAGCCTCCTCTCTCAAAGTAACGACATTGTATTCAAGAATCTTGATCGAATCTTCAAGACTATGTGTGGTGTGTTCTTCAACCATATCACTGCAAATATATGTAAAAAAGAACAAATTATTCATCAGACTATATTACATTCATGTTTTATCATAAAAGCATTGATTTAATACCTGGAGGACTCTACGATGACCATTTCCATGTTGTTGTGTGTCTTCAATATACCCAAAGCATCGATGAATTTGGCAGGCAAGGTGGATCTTCCATCGCAATCACCATCCTTTAGATGTGCTGGTGTGGATTTTGGTGTACATTATTCAATTGATTTTTGATGAGATAGTTTTTGCGTTTCTTCATTGTATTTGAAGGGTTACTCAAGTACTACCATCAGAAGCCTATCTGTTATTAGTACCTAAACCTTCCAAAGCAAAGTGGTACTGAACCGTAAGTGGAGATCAAGAAGCTTACCGAAGCGAACCGTTGAATTTCTTACAGGAAAGAAAAGGGTCAACTTGAAAAAGGCTTGTGGTAATAATAAAAATAATGTCGTCAGATAGGTCTCGTGTGTGGGTATGCATTGTACTGTACATGACGAAAGCAAGTGATCATACTTGATCAGGTTCTTATATGTATTAAGCTTAATCAATTTGATTAAACAGAGCATGTCAAATACGGTATTCGAGCTTCTTCATTCATACGCTATTTTTTGACCATTTATATCTGTATTGTCAGTAAGCTTTTCCATTAAACAGGTTGTGTGCGTTGTGTACGGTAAACAAAAGTTACTCAAAGACGATCATTTGTCACCCACAATTAAAAGCTATAGTTTGTTTGCATTTGGTAACGATAACGCATTCTATAGAGGTGGATGTCAATGCTGAATTGTGATTCCTGATACTTGCCTTGAACTCCTTTGCAATCGCATCGTTTCTGATCAGCTATCTCTCTCATCTCTGCTGGCGTATGTATCTCCAAGGAGCAAGCATAGCTTGACCATTTGCACAACACATCTGGCATTGAGGCAATGTCAGACTCGATCCAAGCTTCTGGCGTATCCCTCTTGTCCGAATAATGCACTGTTTCGCTAGATGACATGCTACAGACCATCAAATCTGATGTTAATAAGTGCAATGTTCAGTGAGCAGCTCTCAAATATATTTACCACTGTAAAATCAAGAGCTTAAATCGCTTATATCTCGCTAACAAAGCGCAATCTCGGCCTCAAAACAGGTGCAGTCGTGTTCTACGACCTGACATTAGGGTATGAATCACTTTTCAGTGATTTTTAGGGGATCGAGTTGATCATCGATTTTTCGAAAATTTTGCCTTGTACTAGCAAGGGAAAATTTGATGATTTTGAATGATGGACGTTTTCA
>JAXQGS010000937.1:0-13090 GCA_037040325.1 Mucor sp. M7501 | reverse complement strand
CTGAGATACATCCATTCAAAAATTGGCCATGTTTCACCTTTTTCACCTTTACTCATCGACATCGTCTTCAACAAACCGAAATTCAACACGCCCTAGTCAAACAAAATACGGGCAACAACTTTGACTAAACATACATATACTATTTACATAGTAATCCAATGACTTTTACTAATAGCACCTCCTCAAAATTTACAAATCCACAAGATCGTCGCTTTCTCCACAACCGTTCTAGCTACAAGGAAAAGAATTGTACCTGCATGATCCTGGCAAGTGCGGGGTTCCAAATCGGAAGCCAAAATGGGAAACGGAGTTCGAAAAGATTGTCGGGTGTAATAACTTTCCTTATAAGGAAGAAGTTATCGCAGGCCGTGTTTTCCTACAGAATCTTTAGTGTATCAGTCACCACAACCGCAAGAACTCGTGCTAATCAGTATCGCTGGAATTTATTATATGAAATGTCGCTTTTAAGGCATCACCACCACTGATTGTCATATTCGGATCAGTTTGTAAGATGCTGTGTGGTGTGTAATAATCTTGTTTTGTTTTGTTTGTGGTTCGTCAAACTTAATAAAATAGTGTTGTATTGTAATTGACCCTATTACATTCAACTAAATATCTATAGCGTATAGCATTGTTAGATAATATCTGATGCCTATAGCTTCACATCAAACTAAGATATATCTGCTTATAACAACAGCTTTATGAATAGTGTTTCACTTCAGAATTTTTTAGCGTTAACAAGGAGTAGCCGTGTTTTTGGTAAATAAAGTTGGGTGTACAAGCATCGACCTTTCAGATCGTTTCTCTGAATACCTATCTCATAGAATTCAAATCAGAAAGTGTACAGATGTATGGTCATCAGACCATGCAATTGAATTTCTGCAATCGTGGTTAGCAGATTGCCATTCTGGATATTTTATCATGCGTTTGTAGATACAATGGACCTGCAATCACTGGAAACTTGAACTAGGTGCTTGATCAATATGTGTAAGGTAGGTTGCATTATAGCAATGATTTTACTATGCCACTTGTGTATAGAATCTTATTTGCCATGAAGCTATCTAATTGCAACTGTAATACACATATCTGTTGAGTAGTGTGCTCACGTCAGATTTAAATGCCATTGTATGTATACTTTATTTGTCATGTAGAGGTTAGAAATGAATAAATGGGTATTGAGCGTACATTATAGGGGATCAATTCACTTGTTTATAGGACTGAAGTTGACTCTTTTTGCGTTCCAGCACCTTTAACTCTTCGGCTAGCAGGGCCTCTTGCTCCTCTTTTGTGTATTGCAATCCAGGTAGTGAGTCAAGCACTTGTTTTGCATTCTCAAACTTTTCCTCGAGTTGAGCGACAGATTTTCCAACAGCATCAGAGTTATTTCCAGTCAAGATGAGTTCAATTATTTGGTTAAAGTCTTCCACAAAAGAGAAGTCTGACTTTTTGAATGGTGTTGTGCTTGTGATTGCGTCTTTTTGAGGTGATTCCATTTCGTACAATTGTGATGAAAAAAGTTATATATTTGGGTAAAGCGTGTTCTGCGAGAGCGCCTACGAATTACTTACGGGAAGGGTTAGGGAACAACCATCTTTCCGCGTGACGCTCTTTGTTACGCCGAAGCGAGCATGTGTGATGCGCATCACAGCGTTCATTTCCGAGAAAGTTGCTTGTCAAATTTAGAGATGATTTGCGCAATTAAACGCAGATGCAGTAAAATGCGCATTGATAAGTATATTTGATTCAAGCAAAATTGACTCAAATTATGAAACACAAAAGAGCATAGAACAAGGGAAACCCCTTGAATTGAATCAATCAATTACCTTCCAATGAGGGAGTACTATATGGATGGAATAACAGATCACATCTCCATGTCATTGAATAGAATCCAATCATCCGTAGAGTCAATTATTGAAATGAATCATAACGATGCCCAAAAAAAAGGAGCATAATATCTCCTCATTCTACTGCCTAAATCAGGAATTATAGCTCAAATCGCAAAACTGCCTCGTTTTTCAAATATCTGATTTGAGTTATTTTCTGAGGGGAAACAAGAAAAACACAACAAACGTAGCTTGGTAGCTTTATACAGTTATAAAATAAGGACTGTATAAGCCTATCCCTTCTGCTCTACCTCTCTTCTCTCTCTTCTACATCTTCTTATTAAATAAGTCACTATACATACATACAAAACCCCTTAAAACTGTTTAATAATTATTTACTCAAACACATTGTTATATACACACACGCTTCCATATACACTAGCACATTCGATCCTCTTTTTTCTTGATTCCCCCTCTCTTTCATCTCGTTCAAATCATGATTGTCATTGATAACATAAAATACGCTTGTCAAAGTAAGTAAGGTTTTGTATGAATGTATGCTGTAAATGACTCATTTCTTGTTCCAATGTTGTAATTGAAATTTGCAGAATGTATCAAGGTAAGACGACGACAGACATGTACAGAAAGACACACGCATATTCAATCATGCGCAGGGCCATAGATCTTCCCGTTGCGACCATACCGAGAGACATTTGGTGATAGTCAAGAGGAAAGGAAGACCAATCAGTCAATGCGATGAGTGTCGAGAACAACGGCTGAAGAGACACATTCATCAGAAATGTGTATGTCCTAAACTATCTAACAAGAAAAAATACCTCACAAATCCAACATCCAATGCCACAAAGACCCTAAATACCTCACGCCACATCATGTCAATAGAAGCACTGCTACTATCTTGACTGATAAAATTGCACAAAATCAGATCTCTCTCTCGCTTCTCCTACTGATACAGTAGGTGCAAACACATACCAGCAAATCCATCGAGTCACATCATTGCCGTAAACGTCACAGTTGCAAGAAGAAAATCTTGTTGCCAACATGAACGCGTTTTGACAAAATGAAAAATAGTAGTCTTTCGTTTTCTCTTGTCTTCTCTTCTCTTTCTTATACCTACCTTTTGATAATCATCTTTTATAAATAAACCCCATCTTACAAGAGAAAAATCACAACACATGTGTATGTTTGAAACAGAGACCAATTTTGACCAACATTTGAACTGACTTGATATCGTATAGCTTTCAGCTTCAACAACCAGAATAAACCTGCTACTGGAGGATTTGGTGGATTCGGTGCTTCCAGTATGTTGTAATGCTTCATTAGAGATGAATCTTTAATCACTAAATGATATGAATTTAGCCCCTGCTGCAACTGGCGCTCCTGCTGCTGGTTCCACTGGATTTTCATTTGGTAGTTCAACTACGCCTGCTGCCAGCACCACTGGCACTTTAGGTGGATTTGGCGCTCCCGCTGCTTCATCTGCTGCTCCTGCTACAGGCGGCTTCGGTGGTTTTGGCGCTGCCGCTTCTACTCCAGCTGCTGCTCCTACAACATCTGCATTTGGTGGATTTGGATCATCCAACGCTACACCCGCAACATCTGCTCCTGCAACTGGTGGATTTGGTGGATTTGGCGCTGCCGCAGCTCCCGCTACTGGTGGATTTGGTGGATTCGGTACACCTGCAGCCACCTCAACAGCTTCAGCTCCTGCTGCCCCCACTACTGGCTTTGGTAGCCTCGGTGGATTCGGTACATCTGCTGCCTCGACAGCTTCCGCACCTGCAGCACCTACAACTGGCGGATTCGGTGGATTTGGTGCTGCTGCTGCTTCCACTCCTGCCAGCACTGCTACAACACCTGCTCCTGCTGCTACTGGATTTGGTGGATTTGGTGCTGCCAAGCCTGCTACCGGTGGATTTGGTGGATTCGGTGCTGCTGCTTCCACTCCTGCTAGCGCTCCCGCTACATCTGCTCCTGCCGCTACTGGATTCGGTGGATTCGGTGCTGCTACAGCCTCTGCCACCGCCACGCCTGCTCCAGGTTTCGGTACACCAGCTCCCACATCTGCAGCCGCTACTGCCTCTACTGGCCTGACTGGTCTTGGTGGATTTGGTTCAGCCACTGCTGCTAAACCTGCGCTTTCCTTTGGCGCTTCCGCAGCTGCATCCACTCCTTCAACCACAGCTTCTACAACAACCCCCTCTCTCGGTGGATTTGGTGGATTTGGACAAAAATCAACTGGTAAGAGATAAAGAGATAAAATGGGTATCGCGCTTGTTTTTTTTTAATAATTTGGGTCTGGCATAGCTGCTACTACTTCAACCACCACCAACGCTGCTAGCACTACTCCAGCAACATCAGCACTCGGCACAGGCACCTCAACTCTTACGACACAGCCTGCTGTCTCTGCCAAGCCAATTTCTGTGCCTACACCCTCTACATTAAAGAACAAATCCATGGAAGACATTCTCAACTTGTGGACAAAGGAATTAGAGAAGCAAACCAAGGATTTCCACAAGCAAGCCAACCAAGTTGCTCAATGGGACCAGCAGTTGATTGAAAATGGCAGCAAGGTAATTTGGCGGTATATAAGCTGGTTTCTAAGAAACACACACTAAATGGTCTATACTAGATTTCTACCTTGCATGAGAATGTGACCAAAGTCGAAGTGACCCAGCGTGAGATTGACCAAAACTTGAGCTATATCAACGCACAGCAAGAGGAGCTGAACCTCATTCTTGACAACTACGAGAAGCAAATCAAGGACATCTTTGACGAATCCAACCTGCAACAGCCAATGCAAGCTGCCGACGAGCAAAGAGAGAAAGCATACGGTTTAGCCGAGAGCCTCAACTGCCAATTGGACGATGTCAACAGAAACTTGAATGTCATGGTCGAGGAGATCAACAAGATGGGCAACGCCAAGCAAGCTACCAGCAACGATGATGACGATGTTGTCTCTCAAATTGTCCAGATTCTCAACTCTCATTTATCGTCTTTGCAATGGATCGATACTCACTCTATCCAATTGCAAAACAAGATCCAAGAAGTGTCCAAGTTACAAGAGGAGGTTGTCAGAGACCAAGAGCCCTCATTGCGTAGATAATTCAAGCACCACTTCCATCTTCCAAACGACACACAAATACTTGCACACAGACACACTCGCACACTCACACACACCCACACACTTGTATAGCTTTTTAATAAAAATTTGAAAAAAAACACATGTAAATTTTTATTAATGCCCAATTTCGAGCAAGGCCTTCTTGAGCTCCTCGCTTTCATGATCAAATCTCAAACCAGTTTGGAAAGCTTCAGCAGCTTCTTCAACTCTACCGAGACCAACCAAAGCTTTACCTTTTCTAAACCATCCTTTGCTCCATTCACGCTTTAAGCGGGTGACCATTTCAGCATCGACATATGCATCTACGTAATTTTGAAGTGACAAATGGGCAGCAGATCTGTTGCTGAGAACAGGAGCCAATTCTTCCCGAACATATTGGAAAGCCAAAGGTTCCCAGAGTGGGCGAGACCAAGATAAATCAACAGCCATGGTATAAAAGCGAATAGATTCTGTGTAGTTGTTTTGCTTGAAGTATTTATTGCCTTCTTCCTTGAGTCTGGTGACTTGAGCATTGCGAGTGGGATTAGGCGCGTTGGGAGGTGGCAGGTCCTTTACGTGCTTTAGAGTAGCAGCCAGCAGATTGTGTTCGGTCCAATCCACTTTACATTTGTTGCACTTTTCGAGTCCATGGTCTTTGCATAGGATCTTGTCTCCATCATTGGATACACTCACTTCTGGTTGTAAATAGACGGTAGCCATGCTGCTGTTGTGATAAAGAGGAGGAAGAAGAAGAAGAAAAGAGCCAACAATCAATTGGGAAAACGCTGTGTGATCAAACACTCATTGAAGAAGCGCGCATAAAACGTCACTGATTCCCTTGCTCATCTTGTAGCTGTTCATCTCTTTATCAACCACTTAAAATATGCCAATTCATGAGGTACAAAAATATACAATTGTACATGTATAAGCATGATCATTCACAATGGCTCCATTAGACCGAAAAAGACGGCTTGATTGACCGAGTCAACAAGGTTTGATCTAGGAGAAGGCTTGCTGTCAAATGATGTACTCAAATATTGACAGGAAAAATGCTTGGTCCAATTTTTGGACTCGCCCATCAAATACCAAAAGTGAGCACGAGTGTCATCCATGTGCGATTCAATCAATAGTAGCTCATATTAGAACAGCCAACAATTGGATCTAGTCATTGATTACTACTCTGTGAATGATTTGCCCCGAGAACTTCACGAATGGACATTTCAATTAGTGAAAACAAACCTTCAAGACATGTAAGCCTTAGGTAGAAATCAGAATTTTGACAGGTTTGATTCATTTCTATTTCAGGTACGAAAAATCAAAAGATGGTTGGAATGAACAAGAAAAGCGGAAAGAAATGCTGGCCCCTCAAGCTCGTTATTTGATTGCTCGATCAGCGATAGATCCCAATGATGTCAAAGGGTTCTTGCACTTTCAAATGGTACAGGAGGAAACAATGGATGATGATATTATGGCTAATTGCGCATACTGGTAATGGCTGTCGTTTATCTGAAAAAAAAAGTGTCATGTACTTAGATTTGTTGTAGCTACGAGATTCAAATAGCTGAGAGCGCTAGAGGTCAAGGTTTAGGCGAACATATGATGAAGCTCCTGAGCCAGATTGGAGCCTACTGGAAAATGGATAAAGTAATGCTGACAGTATTCAAAGGTAATGTTGGTGGATTGAGCACATTTAGTAGCTGTGGTCTGATGCGATGAATGTACAGCAAACGAAAAAGCTTTCAGATTCTATATCAAGAAATTAGGGTAAGAATTGCACTCAGCTGAATGGTGATAGACGAACTAATAGTAAAGTATGGGTAGGTTTGAGCTTGACGAAATTTCGCCTGGTGCCTGCTTGCCATTATATAAAGCAAGAAAATTTGATTATGAATTACTAAGTAAGCCATGTATTTGAATAAATAGAATTTTACTGTGAAACAAATGGTACAGATTAAATAAGGTTTATGAAGTAAGGAACTTTTCAATAGTGGCATGAACGGATTCCCATCGAGTAGACAAGACATTGTGAGCCTGTTCAGGGTAAATAGCAAGCTGTGCCTTGGGAAGGAGCTGCTTGACTAATTCAGGGTAATAAGGACAAGTCTGAACAAGTGGGAAATGTTAGATTCAATTCAGCTGTGCATATAGTACACTGTATTGACACTTACTGTATCACGATCGCCCCACACAACCAACACATCTTTATCCTGCTGTCCCAATTTCTTGAATTTATCATGCAGGCCAGTCAATGGATATGCTACAACGGTACCAGCAAATGCACGGATGAAGCCAGGATGATGAGCAAACTGATAGGTGGCCACTGTGCTGATTTTCTTGCCTTGATCCAAAGTCTCTTGAGGGTAGTTGGTCAACTTGGATTTGGTGGAATTGGCAAACTTTTGGACAGACTTTAGCATGAAATCACGGAAAATAGGTTGATTGATGACGAGTTGGTGTACAAAGGGCAATCTGATGATTCTGGAGATCAAGGGCAGATCAGTCTTGTCGCTCATGATACCAGCAGGAGCAATGAGTACTGTCTTGTCGACCATTTCAGGGTAGTAGTTGTTGAATGATACAGCTGTAGCACCACCGAGAGAGACACCAACCACATCACATTTAGTCCAGCCCACCTTTTGCAAGAGCATAGCTAATTGAGAAGTATACAAAGCTTCGTCATAAATAGCATTGGGTGCCTGAGTATAACCTCTTCCCCAGGTATCATACACCAGTACATAGTGGCCCTTATCAGCCAAGTATCTAGCTAGTCTGTCCCAGACAACGGAGCCAGTCGAGATACCGTGGATCAAAACGACCTTCTTGCCTTGAGGATTACCAAACAACCAATAACGCATTCTAGCTACAGGCAACTGCAGATCATGGCCACCGGGATAGAAATCAGGAGTGTAGACATCATGCGGGGCGACAATCAGGGAATCCAATGTCTGTCTGCGTTTGCTTAATGTGTAAATGATGGTAGTGAGCAAAGCAATACCTGCCCATCTGAGTGTAGTAAAGATAATTCCCATATTATGTTACAAGCTTTAGAAAGAAAAGTGTTGGATTTCTCAATGGAAGGAAATCTGAAAGGGGTATTTATACCTTTTTGTTTAGGCGGAAATGGGTTTACCGGATTTTGCATTGTACAAATCGACACAAGAGGTCCAAATTAGTAGCACAAGTTAAGCATATGAGGCTCCATATATGAGACTATGGTGCATCCATCTTTTGGTTTCATTGCTGCTACTTGCTCTGCTAAAACTTTTCACACAACAGCAAATCCACGCCTAATAAATGGCCATACTGGAGTGTCACACTAGGTCATTGGGCTCTGCAAAGGCCATTGAATAGTCTATATGAATACGAGTACAAGGCATACACAAATGTACATTTGTACGGTATTTCTCTGTCTATTTAAATGTATCAACCCTGTATAGCTCTCTATTCTTGTTACAATGCAATCACCATCCAGCTATACACTCTATTTTCACTGATCTGATAGGCCACCATGAGTGGTAAATCACCGCACAATAGCTTGGATGAACGGCCATTTTTACCCATATTTGGAGATCATTAGTGCTTACATTTTCATACTACAGAAAGAAGCAAAAATCTATTTTCTGCTATGCTTATGGTTTAACCGTACAATGATGGAAAATCTATCATAAATATGTGTGCGCGTACATTTCTAATAATGATGTATGGTTAATGACAAGATGGAATTGCGTATAAAGAGTTTTGTGCAAATGTAATGGTAATCCATGTCATTCAACAAGTGGCTTTACTGTATAAAACAAGGCGCTAGTAGCAAGTAAGGTTTTCATCTAAATGTAGAGCAATACGGACACGGCCAATTCTTTTGCATGCTAAGTTACATACAAACGATCTACTTTGTAATTCGCCGTGTGTGGTGAATGTTGCACCAAATCCCTGTACATTTTCTTATCACTATTGCCGCATTTGTGTGAATGACAAGATGATTTCTTACCATTACGTCGTATCTAAAACTAGCAAACCAACAGGAATACATGTAGTTTATTGTTTACGCTGATCAAAAAAATAGCTCTTGGTATACATGTTCGGAAAACGTCAGTGAGTATACTACATACATGCAATATTATATACTCTCGGCATGTAGTAATAATACCGTCAATAAATATTATGTATCATTCATTAGCATGAGGCCGCTGAATAGAGCCATGAACCCTCAATCATCGATGGTAGAATATAGCACTCACTCATATCGCTTCTGTATAATGATCTCCTCACAAAGAGCAATGCCATCATAAACGTCGCGATACCAAGAAAGCTCGCTCATTGTTAATCTTGTAAATGTCTTGCATCAAGACAACAAAAAATCAAGTATAAATACGCCCGCAGTGTCATCTATAGTTTTTTTAGCTGCTTCTTCATCCCAAAAACACAATGAAACTAACTGCCATCAGCACTACCTTTTTATTATTGCTGTCAATCAAGTACAGTCAACAGCGACCACTAAATGAAGAACTTGGAGCCATCTCTCGAATTTCATTAGATCATGGAATGTCAGTTTATGTCAACTTTACACAGACACCCAGGGAGCTGGTCTACAGCACATGGTTCAACAATCCAGAAAATTATCCTTATTGGGAAAACGCTCTCTGTCTGGCTATCGTTGTCGGTACTCCTGGCCTGACTGGTCAAGATCACTATGAAAATCGATGTGGCTTCCTTCCTACCTTTGATGCTTCTGGACGCAAGGATCCCTTTGGTTCATTTGGAGAGTCTTGCATTAAGGATCAAATACCGATGGATCCATGCAGGGACAAGATCAAAATCAGCAACAACTGTGGCAGTATCATGAGCATCATTCCTCAATACGAGTCCTTGGCCTCCACTCGCTACCGTGGTCTACATCGAATCACCAGCACGCGTCTCAATATTACAGATGACATCAAGCTCAATCCAGATTGGTATAAAACTATCCATAGTCAGTCCATGCTCATTGCGTACACTGATCAAGCTGATATTCACTCTCAATGGCGCCAGAAGATTGCATGCAGCAACATTGAATTGGGAAATGGCTCTGTTGAAAATTTCGATGTATTTCCGCGAAATGAAGATGGAAGCTACGATTTCAGCTACTTTCCATCGCTAGGTAACTTGAATCAAATCAGTGTTTCCATACTACTGTGGACCGTATTTTTGGTATTTTCTACCATGTTTTTGATATAAAATAAAAACACTGCTATATGTACCCCTGAACTGAGTTGAACTGTCAAATGCTTTTGAAAACAATGATGATCATTTATAGTGTTGTAGCGCTTACCTGAATGATTTGGCCCAAAAGAGACATTGGCATCCACATATTATAGGCATTGCACAAGATGAAAGCAAAAGTAATAATCATGTGTATCTTTATTTCTGAATTGCATTATGAGAATGCATCTTATTTGAATAAAATACCCAAACTTATACCATCAAGAAACTCTCAATTTCTTCATTGACAGATCTCCATTTTGTGATGAGAGCATCATGTCCCTGATCTTTCAAAACCACCAACTTTGCTTGAGGAATAAGTCTTTGTGCTTCTTCGCTATGATAGAATGGAACAGTCTATATTCAAAATTGTCAATTTGTGCGTCATAGTCTACAAGGCTGTTGGCAACATACCGTGTCTTTATCACCCCAAATCATCAAAACGGGTTTATTCTTCAGCTGTCCAATTTTCTCGTATCTCTTGGCCAAACCAGTAAAGGAAAAATCAACCACTGTACCCAAAAAGGCTCTGAAAAAGCCAGGATGATGCACGAATTGGTAGGTGGCAATATCAGTGATCTTGGCAATTGTTGCTTCAGTATCCTCATCCAAGCCAGTTTGAGCCAATCGAGCTGATTTAGCAAACCGTTGTATAGCAGCTAATATTAAGGGACGCACATATGGTTGATTCACAATGAAATCATGAACAAATGGTAGCTTGACAACTTTTGAAATCGTCGGCATGTCCTCGACTTTGAATAGACCCGCAGGAGCCACCAGTACTAGCTTATTCACCATTTCTGGATAAAGTGAAGTAAAGCTGCTGGCAATTCCACCTCCCAAACTTGTGCCAATGACATCGGTTTTATCCCATCCAACTTTCTGCAAGAGCATGGCTAACTGCGATGTGTAAAGTGCTTCGTCGTACTTGGTAGCAGGTGCTTGCGAATATCCGCGGCCCCAAAGATCGTACACAAGAACATGATGTCCATTATCAGCCTTGGCCTTCAAATGAGTCTTCATTGCTTCTCATGTTTACATTGCCAACTTACCAAATCCCGAGCGAGCTTATCATAAATGGCAGAGCCAGTTGAGATGCCATGAATCAATACGACGCGGTTTCCATCCTCATTACCAAACTTCCAGTACCTCATTGTGCCCTGAGGTAATTCCAAATCAGTGCCATTGGGATAGAAATCAGGCGGAAAGGGGCCAGGAGGACCATCAGCCAATGAGCCCAATGTTGTCTGACGCTTGCTACTTGTCACTAGGTACGATGTGATGACAGCTAATCCAACCCACTTTAATGTCTTTAGTAACATGTTTTTGAAAGAGAAAAAGGAGTATAATAGTTGTAATCTCGGTTGCTGAAATAAAAATAATGCTAAATTTTCTCATGTTGCCATGGTGATACAGATTAGCATGTTCATTGTTACGTGCGTTGCTTGTTGTCTCAAGGCAACAGGCACACATTTCGTATATAAATAGGCTTCATAAACGAGTGCTTTGACAATCACCGTAATCACATTGATCATTAATACATGCTACTCTCAAAATCCATTCGTACAGTCTTGTTTTCGCTGCTCGTCTACACACAAGCCAGTCATCAATACAACCTGGGAGCCAAAGCCGAGGTTCAACTGGGCCATGGCATGTCAATCATCACTTATTTTGAACAACAAACAGCAGATGATATAGCATACGAGATATGGTTCAACAATCCAACAAGCTATCCTTACTGGGAGAATTCACTCTGTTTGGCTGTGATTGCTGGTACACCTGCTGTAGAGGACTCAAGTACTGAGCGTTGTTCTTTCCTTCCTGTGTTTGATGAGGCCGGTAATAAGAATCCCTACGAAAACTCGGGCGATGACTGTATCCAAGAGCAAATCACTCTCAATCCCTGTAGAGACAAGATTCAACTGAACAGAAAGGCTGATTGTGGCGGCAAGCTCAACCTTTTACCTCAGTACTATTTCTTAGATGAGACTCGCTACACTGGCCTGACAATGCTGACAACAAAAAAGTACCGCAAGACTTGGCTGCATCCAGACCACAACGACTCCATCTTTCGACAATCCATGCTTGTCTCTTACACTGACAGAAACAATTCTATGGCTGAATGGGAACAACTGTTGAGCTGCCAAAACATCAATCTAGGATATGGTCCACTAAATGATTTCACATTCTATCCCGTCCGAGCTGATGGATCGTATGACACTAGCAAGTTTGTGTCTGGAGCTGTTTTGCTTCGAATCAACATTTCTATTATATTGGGTGCAGTTGTATTTGCATTGATAAAGTGTTTTGCTTATTAAATTATAATAAAAAGCCATTTTTCAGGACCAATATCAATGAAGAGTAATCGACATGCAATCTCTGCTCTGCTTCAGTCATATTTGTACATTCAAACGTCGTTTTAATGCTTTAAGCTATAGAGATTTCAAATAAAGCACCATGAGGTGCCCAATATTTCAGCCTGCAATTGGAGTAATACATCAATAGTAGCACTTACGCTTGTATATCACGAGCTGTAATGAAAGTGCAATTACACTACTTAATTTTGCTCCAAGATGTTTGACCAGTACATACTCTCTTCCACATCATTGGGACTCTCGTTAGTATTAGGTACGCTTTTTGGGTGAATTTGTGCAGAAACCCTCTGGGAAGCTCGCACTTTTTGATGAACAAAGAGTTTAATTATGCACTGTTTTGCTAGATGATACACTACAGACCATCAGATCAGATGTTAATAAGCGCAATGTTCAGTGAGCAGCCCTCAAATGTATTTATCACTGTAAAACCAAGAGTTTAAATTGCTTGTATCTCGTCAACGAAGCGAAATCTCGGCCTTGAAACAAGTGCCATCGTGTTCTACGACCTGACATTAGGGTATGAATCACTTTTC
>JAXQGS010000936.1:0-13084 GCA_037040325.1 Mucor sp. M7501 | reverse complement strand
AGTATGTAAAAGTGTCTCCTGGCAGATTTAATATAGTGTTTGTAGACGTTTCCTCCAAAAACGTGTTTTGCATTTTTCGACAGTTGCTCCCCACAGACTAAAGGGATCGCTTTGAAATTAATACCATTGGATTCCTCGTTCAATTTTACATCCAAAACTTTAGAGAAATACCTTCTGTTCGAGTATAAAAATGTTGTGTAATTTCCCCTGAAAGGATTTCGGATGTCCAGATCGTGATCCAGAAAATCAGTGGAGCCCATAAAATTCAATCCCAGCATATGCTGTTTTTTGCCCTAGCGATTACATTTTGTATAGTAAAAAACACTATATAGACGTCTAATTGCTTTGTTTATGCTCAATCTCTGCCGATATCACCCTGTAGGTTCTAATTTTATGCTGTTGTATTTTAAAATCTGACATTTGAGTATACATGCTAAAAGTGTCTTCTCGTTATTAGGCACTTTTCTTGGGTTCAAATGACAGCTTTTTTGGTGAGATGTTCTGCTATGGCTTTTTGAGCCGCATCCACGCAAATTGGCCATATCTGATGAACAATGAAATGGTTCACTTGAATCTATGGTGAGATGAGAGGCGACCGTGCGCACAATCAGGTAAACATACAAACAAAGATGTAGAGTGATACAATAGCAACGCCTATACTGTTGCTACACAGCGGAAGCGGCTTGAGGAGAAAGAGAATGTTTTCATTGCGTCAAGCAGCCGTGAAAGAGTTGATCCCCACAAAGACCGTGTCTTCCTTTCAAGAACTCACTACAGCCTGGTTCCCTTCCACCGACGTTGACTGGATCGATAGTGTGAACCTGAATGTTGACACAATAGCACAAGCGAGATCGCTGTCCCATGATCGAGTTTTATACGGCAGTATTCTGCACAGGGCCTTGACAGGTGTGCTGGCAACAACATCAGCAAAGAAGAATGAGGATACTTTTATCCACAATTGTCTACACAACATATTCACAACTCGTACAAACCTGATTGGAATGAACAAGAATGAACTGTCAACTAAATAAAGCACATTCTAACTTTTACTCGCTTTACTGTCATGGATCTTCCAGCAGTGGTCCTTAGATCATTGCATCCCATCTATCATTGAAAGACTAATATCACCCTTTTGTCAATCGACCCCAAGCCTACTAGTGGATGGGTTGGAAAAAGCACAGCATGTCATTCCATTGTCAATGCAAAAAGTGGAAGCCTGACTGTAATGGTTCCTCATTCATGCCAACAACCAAGGCTTGCCATTGACCTCGTATAACCATGCAGCAGCATTGGTCGGCTTCAAGAGGCTCTTGAAACTGCATGCTGCTGCTGTCCATGTATTTTTTTCCTAGCTCTCTTTCAAATGAAATCATGTTGTAATTCAGGGAGAATGCGGGGCCCACTTTTTTTTTCCCTTTCTTTCACACACACACACAATTGAAATACGAGACTATATAAAATGGGATGGCTACGTCTATGCCATAACGTGTGTACAAAAAGACAATTTTCAGCAACCAGACAGCTAAACTACAAGAACTACTACCTCACAAAAGGCGTGCACGGTAAATCAAATGTGCGGTATCAGCAGCAGGATGCATCGTAGTACTCACAAGCGAAAGGTAGATAGTTTGCTAAGAATCAACCTGGACAAAACCAACCAGCTTGTTGGCATATGTACAACACGAGGAACAAGAACATCCAACGAGGATCACTACAGCGCCGTATCGCTCGAACTGCCTCCGTGCAAAAGCCTGTTGGAAATGAACAAGGACGCCGACCGTGCCTACTTTGGCATCTTTGACGGGTAACTATAGCTGTGTTGTGTGTCAATGGGAGTAACGGCTTGAGACTGAACTGCATCTGTCGTGATAGACATGGCGGATCTGTTGTGTCAGAGTGGTAAGTCAAAGCAGGATGGATAGGGCCATACTGGACAAACTCAAAACAAAAGACGCTCTAGGTTGAGCAAGCATTTGCATGAACGCATTGAAAACATCAGCCTGGACGACTTTCACGACACATTGGCGTATTTGCGGTCGTATAGAGGCTATTTCAAGCGATTCCCCATTCCTAGCCTTATCCGAGATTTTGTGGATGATCAGGGCAACCCCAAGCCAGGCGTCGATGTGAATAATCTGACAGTGGAACAACGACTGACACTTGCCTTTTTAAGTGCGGATACTTCCTGCTTGAAGCAATTACGGGGCGGATTTGACGATGCCCATGAAGACAATGAAGGATCCACGGGAAGCATTGCTATCTTTGAACCTGTTGATAAAAGATCTTTCTGGGAGAGTGATGAATATGACATCATTATTGGCCATGTTGGAGACACCCGAATTTTGTTATGCGATTCGACAACTGGCGAAGCAGTGCAATTGACAACCGGCGATCATCATCCAGGGAACCCTATTGAAACAACTCGACTCAACAAGTATGGATTTGTGACGACAGACTCATTTGGAGACGACCGCTGGATGGGCATGCTGGCGACGAGTCGTGCGTTTGGAGATGCCAAATTGAAACGCTACGGCATATCAGCAGAGCCCGATATTGTTAGACACAAGATCAGAGCCCGCAACCCAGCAGCATTCATTGTAAGTCGCAAGTGAATATAGGCTGGACGGCATGTTGATATCCCACTGATTGCATAGGTACTAGTAACGGATGGCATTACATCAGTCATGTCTGATCAAGAAATAGTTGATTTTGTAAGCACGTGAGATGCTGGCAGAAAAAGGAGGGAAATTAACATGCAATTGCATTGTATTTTTAGGTAAAGCAGCATAAGGATCCTAGCATGTCAGCCAAGAAATTAGTGGATGCAGCAGATCAATTACAGAGCGATGACAATACGACAGCGGTGGTAAGGATGCTCTTTAAAACTAGCATGAAAACAAGCACTTAAGCTGTAAACTAGGTTGTCAGATTGAAGGACTGGGGCAAGCGAATGCAGGACTATACCAAAGAGCTTCGAGCTTACAGACTGGAGAACACCACCATGAGTAGCAGACAATCATGGTAAAGTCACAGGTTGTGCGCTTGCCGCTACATTGCTTCTCAGCGATTTATTTGTGTACAAAATATTTCTTATTTTCTCCTCTTTCTTTCTTCTCTTCCTTTTCCCCCCTTTTTTTTTCTCTCTATTTATTTATAACCCATTTTTACATCTGCGTCGTGGTAGACAGACATTTTCTTGATAGATTTTCTAGATCCAGAATAAAAACTCAAAAAGATAGCAAAGCCAAAATGATGACAGAAACATCATTATATGAAGATGAAACCTACTTGGGCGGTGGACAATCGCTTGAAGACGAACTTCTCGGTAAAGGGTATTTGAACGAAGTGCCATTAGGCTCCTCTCTGGCCGCTGAACTCCAATCCGCTACAAATGATCCCTCGCTGGATGACACCTTGGACACATCACCTGCAGACGCAGCCACAGCTACATCGACAAACAGCAGCAATATGAACTCTACAGAAACACCATCCAAATTAGCCTCCATGGCAATGGACAGACGGTCTCTATCTTGTGAAGTAACTAGCCCTCTTTTATCACCACTCCAATGGTCTGCCTCTACCGGTCTTCGCAGCAGACGGTCTTCCTTCTCCTCTTCGTGGTCCTCTATCAACGATCCTGAAGACGATGATCCATTCGAGGTACTGAAAAGACAATTAGAGGATTTAAATACAGCAGTTTGGGAAACAAAAACCCTTCACAAGCGCTTATTGAAGACATTAGCTGTTGATGAAACACTCCAAGACCTCGTGACCTTTGCTCCACCCTTTGAATACGTTATTCAGTCTGTTATTAACCTCGTTGAACGCAAATCTCGCGACCGCGAAAGACAGACAAGCTATCTGCGCAATTTGGATGGTGCGCTTCGAAAAGAAACAAGCTGGATGTCGATCGAAGCACTGAAAGAGCTGGAGGCATTGTTGGCATCGATCAAAACAACACTCAACGACAGCAACTATTCCTATGAGAATCCTCTACCAGCCATCAGAAATCTGACTATTGAAACCAGTGCAGCAACCGAATCACTCGAAGAGTTGAAAGAGATCATGTATGTAAACAAGCGACAGGTGCAAGAGTTGAACTCTCGACTTCGATCTATTGCAAAAACCGTGCACGAAGTTAGAAAAGACATGCGAAGGATCAACAAATTTTTGGAAGAGAAGGATGATGAGGATCCCATCGTACTAGAGAAAGGCGAAGCTGCTGAAAGAGTCAAAGAAATTATGTGGGGTTTGGATGATTTGGATTTAGAATCAACAAAGAAACTGAAGCAAATGCAAGTTTTCTGGGAAAATGCTCAAATAACATGCACTTGAATACAACCTCGCCTTCTCATTTATATCTTATTCTATATATCCCATACCTCTCTTTCCTTATTATATATCTTTGAATAAAATCATAGCTTGATGATTACCCACCTTTTCTTCATGTAGGAAAGACTATTAATACCAAATAAAACTCTAAACTGAAATCTGATGTTCAATATAAAGTCTTAGTTCCCAGCCCAATGTAGCTTCATAATTGCAAGAACGAGGAAAATTTACCTTATGTATTGTTGTAGGCCTTTATTTTCAGTTACACAATGAATATAAAATGTAAGACCATTAAAATAGTGCTTGGAATGCTTTGGTACCTGAGATCTTTTATGAGAAAAGAACACATTTATTGTGTTTTTCTTGGGAATGAATACAACATACTACATCTCACATCAAGCAAACGCTTTTGCTGTTCTTTACGCTCGCTTTTTGATGTTTGTTACATGCATTTCAAGTTCAGAGGCACATGAAACATCATTATTTAGTCTCTAGTTTACAGGAGGTATTAAAAAATATGTACATTTTTGATTTTAGTATTCGTGCTTCAAGGGGTGGCAAATACAAAAAGCTTGCTGCTTCGCTTTCTTTGCAATATAACTTTTGAATTTGGTTTGTCAAGGGTGATAGTACTACGGAGAATGCTGTAATTAGTAGTCTTTAACTTGATTCCATCAAGATGAAATACTTTTTCGCCATGGACCAAAAAAAAAATAGACGTTGGAGTAAAGCTAAACCATTTTCCATGTAGTGTTACTAAAATCCAAGAGATCCCATATCACTCATCTCTGCAATGAGCATTAAATGCTCTTTTATGCCCTTTGGACCTCCAAACGACAGGTCGAGGCAGATGTGTCTGTGACACATGCCAAAAATAAACAGAAAGAGACGACAGGGCATCAACGGAATTATGGTGCATAACGAGGTACATAAAAAAGTACTCATTCAACTTGGGTTCATGCAAAATTATTCGCTTGTTGGAACTGCTTTGGATTTAAACTTGTATTAGGTCAATCACCACTGATCCAACAAGCGAGTTATATCAGCTAAAAGAGTTACCATCAGAGAATGCATTTTACCTTCTGTTTCATTTTTCGTTCACTTTACATTCCTATTAATTTTGTCCTCCAAACCAAACTGTTGTTCGCAGGTATAGACTGCAAATGCACTCAAAAAAAGTATTAGAGCCAAGAGACAAGCGACAAGCAATCTGGAAAGGAATATCAAACAACAGAAAAGGTAGGCTATTCATCCTATTTTATCTTATCGAAAAAAAAGTGATCCAAGTATCAAGAGATAATACTGAACAAGAAAACAAAGATGAACAGAATACAGATGTTTGCTTCTCGATGTAAAAAAAGTACACTGGGTAATATTTAAGGGTGGCCTATTAACTATATAAACTATAGACTGAACCTGCTGACAAATAACCCGGTTATCACCATTGAAGAAAAGAAATTTGTTGATTCCTTCATTACACCATTCATGAGGACGACCGTCAAAACTTTGGGTGAACTATATTGCTACTGCAACAGTGGGCGATTATTTGGGTGGTTTTGTTCCTTGTAGTTGTTGCTTCACATGAAACAGCGATTCAAGCACTGTATATCTACGAAAGCAGGGAGTGTTTTCTAAAATCAATCAATAGCATATGGAAAGGATTGCACGCTTGCTTGGCTATGCTGAGGACTACTGCTGCGAAACACGTAATGATCAATATCTCAAAATCTGCGCTTGATGAACACTCAGTGATGGATTTGTAGACATAAGCAATTTGTACATTTAGCTCCAAGCCTCAATGTTTTGTACAATCTAATCGTTGCACGGATATTGCCTATTAATAAATTGAACTGATGTGTACTGTAGTAAGTACAGCGAAAGCTACATAAAACACATTGCAGCGTCTCAAGGCTGTACTTAATAGCAAAATACATACTTTCATGGTAATCGTTAACAAAAACTCTCTTTGCTCTGATAGTTGCCTTGCTTTCATATATATAAACAAGTATACTTTGAGGTACAAGCCTCAGCCTTCCGAGTTTGTGGTATGAAAATTAATAACGCACATGGCTGAAGGTCTATGTAGATCTATGCCTGATTTGAGTATATTTCCCAAATTAAGTGCCCAATGCTGCATAGTTATTGCTGAAGCATCAAGCATTCGATGAGCCTCGCTTTCGTACGTAAGCACCCAAGTGATTGTAGCACATTTGATTAAGCTTTTGTCTTTTTTAATCTATCATTGGACCATGCATTATATTGCAACCTGGGAGAATAGAAGGCTTATGAGGCAAAGTGAAAAATGAAGCACCATACAGGTAACATTGCAGCCTGTAACTCGATGTTTTCGATTCAAAGAGCCTGAATCAAACATGTATAGGCAACCAAATACACATATAAACATTCATGTAATCGGTGTATATTATTTATACAGTGTAATACTTTGTTTGGGCTAAATTTAGCGATCAAACTATTCATATAACCAGCAGTTTAGCATCATTTGCACAAACAAGCATCAATGATGGTGCATTTGGTCTTGGTATTACATCACTCAAGATGATTTACGCTTGCAATTTACAGGTTTGCTAGCTCTGAGATATATTAGATGTATACAAGTGCCAGGAACTTTATTAATAGCTGTGAAAAAAACCCTAGACTTGAGAGATTTATGTAATACTAATATATATATATAATGTAACGATTGTGCAAAAGAAGATAGATGGATAGATTTTAAGATAATATACAGAGTGCTGCTTTCATTTACGCAGTTAAAGCATCTAAATGGCAGCAGGTTAATACAAGGATTTATTGCATTGTAACATTCAACTTACAGCCAATGACACCACAAGCCGAGCGCTCACCAGAATTACCAGTTGTGTTGGACAAAGGAGAGTTTCCTAAGCCAAGATCATCTTCGCCAGAATGAAGGACGATACCACGACTAAGCATTTAAGCATTAGTAACAAGACTGACGTAGAATTCTCATGTATCTTACCCAAGAATGGAGAATGGACCACTCAAATGAATTGTATCAATGGTGAGATTGAGAGTGGCAGTACCATCAGCATTTGCAATGATGTTGCCGAAATCGCCAGCATGTCTTTGCTCGCCCTCGGGACCACCATGAGTGTGGTTAAAGGGATTGTAGTGAGGACCAAGAGAGGTGCAGCCTATAGCATCATAGATCAATATATGTGCTTATGAAATGGAGCAAATTGTGTGCACTTACCATTGGAGAGATCACCAAATTCGTGTACATGGAGGCCATGCTTGCCTTCAGTTAAACCGGTGAGGTTGGCAAAGATTTGAGTTGCGCTTGAGGGATCAGGCTGATTGAAGGTAACAGTGCCAGAGACGGTGGCATTAGGACCAGAAAGAAACACAACGGCACTCATGGCTTCATGGGGTGGCATGTGAGGAGTGGGCTTGCAGAGAGCAGGAGAAAATGCAGAGGCAACGAGAGCAGTGGCAATGGCAGCGATAGAGAATTTCATTTTAGTAGTGGGAAAGTTATGTAATGAAAAAGAAAAACGAATGAAATGCACAAATGCAGATGTATTTATACTTGTTTGTCATTTGGCAGGTTTAGGTGGGCCTGTTTTATTTTAACTCTCGTCCCCCCCCCCAAACAAACTGGTGGTGATACAGCAGTGATATGACAGCAGTAGATCATCCGCTAGCCCCCAGCCATGATGCAAGGTAAAATGATGACCCTTTTATCATCAACGCGTCCACCAAATTAAGCGTTAGTTCTGTTATAGATCTGATAATGAAAACTGCAATTCATGTGGAGTTCAATTGAAAAGGATTTTAGACTGAAAAATGCATCTGATAAACAAGATGTTGTCAACTTTAATATGTAGGTGGGGGGAATCTCTATTAAAATGATACATGCAATGGTGAAAATAGCTCAACTATTTTTAAACAGGATCACACCAGTTGTTCACTGGTAAGCAGGAAAGATATTTACAATTGGGACAAATCTAAGATTAGAAGCAAAGACAGTGTGTTGGTAAATGTGCCGTAAATGGTCAAAATGGTCAAAGGGTGTGTGCAACTTACTTTGCTTGGATCCTCGGCTGAGTAAAACTCTCGAATAGACACTGCAAATAGCACTACCAAGATAGCCAAAGCCACACATCTCACAATCCATGTGAATACAATCACCTTTTTCGAAGCCATTGGACGCATAGGACAAATCATCATTCCCATGAAAATGCCAACTGCAAATCCTCCTAAGCGTCGCAAACAAAGTTAGTTGTGATACTTGTAACCCGTCTAATTGGCCTACCGATATGAGCAAAGTTATCCAGACCCGGTAGCAAACCTAAAACGAGGGAGATGATGGTGGAGATCAGTAGACTCATCAAGTCCCTGACCGGGTGGGGTAGGACCTTCCAGTTGACTAATACATCAATGAACATGTAGCCAATCAGCCCAAACAGTGCACCCGAGCAGCCCGTTGAGGCAGTTAAATTCTGCGATAACATGGCAGATAGCACAAAACCATAAATTCCAGCGGCGGCATACAACACCACATAACGAACAGTACCTAGGGCTCTTTCTAAATCAACTCCCAACCTCAAATGAGTGAGCATGTTGAGCAAAAAGTGCACAACACCTGCATGCATGATGACGGGCAGCGCTAGTCTGAACGCTTGATCGGCAACACCGTTCTTAAATCCACCAAATCCACACAGCTCTTCAATGGAGCACGTATCTGTAGACGTTCTGTAACAATCGCTGATGCTGGTTGATGCTGGCAAACTGGGAACTGGACGGATACAAGGTGTGAAACGAGCGCCTGTATTGACGAGTACCTGTTTAAAAAGGAAATCAGCCTTTGCTGATTTATCTGTACATCATGAAATAAACCAACCTGAAAACTAGGCCCGATCATAGGGTTGAATGGATTCGTTTCAATTACATCGCCTGTCAAATTATGCATTCGCACAAATTCATAAATCAGCATTGCCGCCATACCCAACGCTGAAATGTAACTGAAATAGGGTGTTTCCACTGGACCGATAAAGAATCGGATTAGCGGATGTCTATCGTATCCATAAGGGAGGGATTCTTGGACCTGAATCAATGGATAAGGCTGATTCATGGGTGGTGGTGGGCCGCCGTAATACTGTCCTGGTGGTGGTGGTGGACCGTTGTAATAAGGTTGGCCGTAAGGTGGCTGACCTGGCGGAGGCGGTCCATTGTAATATGGCTGCTGCCCTGGCGGTGGGCTGTAATACCTTTCGTTCTCTGGCATAGGTGTTCCTGCAGGTGATGGTTCATTCGAATGTAGCTTTTGGAACCCTACAGAGCGACGCTGGTGAAGTTCTAATGATTCCCAAGCACTGCTGGTATTGTTGTTAGTGCTGTGATTTGGAACAGGAGGAGGTGAGTTCGACATGATGATCAATTATAAGTGTGTAATTGTTTTGTCTATCTAAAAGATCGTTAGCAATCAATTTTACTGAGTAATTTGCATACTGGATAGAGAATAGAATACCCTTTAATGATGAATAGTTCTCTGAACTGTTGAGAGTAGATAGGTATGGATAGCAAGAAGAAAAGGAGAAATCATTTTGCAATCTATTTTTAAAGCAACTCAGTTCATCCAAATGTGTGTGCCCTGTTTCTTGATACGCTGTGGAGTCACGCTGCCAAGAGTCAAATGCGTATTTGACGTTTCACGGCTATTTGATTTCCTGGTTTTCTAAATGTCCAAATATTCTGTAAACAATACAGCTTGCAATTGAATTAGGGGCAATCGCCCTACGACATGTATCTTGCTTTCACTCAAGTTGCTGTTTAGTGCAGGGAATAGCCATAAGATGCTCCATCCACTTTTACCTCTGATTTCTCTCGAGTTGACTCCTTAATATATACGTATGGCTCAGATGATTGGATTTCATTAGTTCTGCTATATCAAGTAACCTTAATTTGCTTGATCCTGTATGTTAATTGTTGGTACTTGATTTGCTATTGATTGAGGTGCCTGTATAAAACTTGATTGTATAGATTTATCAAGCATTTTGATTGTTCGCTTAATCGGATTGGATCAAACAAGCTGCGTTTGATGGATGTTACTTTTGGTGGGCGGTGATACACGTTGTGTTGAACCGACATGATCAGCAACGGATCAGGCTTTATGTATTTCATTTGGCTAACGAAAGGATCAAAGATTTTGTTGCCAATGTCTGGTTTGTCATTTACATACTAATGACATTTCTCTATGTTCTACCCAGATACTTTCGTCGTTTGAAAGCCTGATATTGATCAGCATTGCCTATCCTCGCCCCGAGTTTTGACCTTGCTCGACGGGACATCCGGATGAAAATCAACTGATTTCTAGATTTCTACTGTGAATCACTTTTACGCTATCAACTATCCTTCTATTTATAACTAGCAACTGTCTTACAGATTGACTATATTTACGAGGATTTAAAGTTGTCAAGCTACTGTGTTACTTTGAAGTTCACGGGCTCTTGCGCGCTCGGAGCCCCTCAGTTTCAACGCATGTCAATGATTAGCTGTGGTTCTAGGTTCTCGCAGTAGATCAATCGATGCTATGCATCTAAAGTGATACTTTTTTCTTTATTTTTCATGTACAATAAAAGTGTATAGTTGATATTTGAGTGGTATATTAGGCTGAGGACAGCTTGGGTTTCTAAGGAGATTCTACCTTGTAACTATGGTTACTTTACTTCCGTAAGAGCTATGTACCGTATGTTCGGAAGGCGGTCTATGATCAATGTCAGTCAAATCTTTTGCGTTATCGTATTCAATATTCTCCTCTACATTGTATTGTTCTGATGACATGATGTTGGTTCCTGATTTTCGTGTTGACAAGTTGATGGAAGTGCTGGGTAATTTTGAGGACAAGTAGTCGATAACAATTTTTGGTGGGGGCCATGTATACAGCAGATTTTCGACAAATCGAAGCGCGTAGTCTATTGCGAGGAGTGTGCTAAAGTAACTCCAGGAGTCCACCACAAAAAACCAAACGTAAAGGACGCCGTATATGCAATACCACAAGTTTTGAATGAAAAAGAACCAAATCTAGAGCATATGAGCGTTAGAATAGATGCTTTCAATGACAAAATTTCATATACCAACCCCTATTGCCGTAGTTCTTGAGTGGCCTTCGTTTATTCTCTTCTCCCTCCAATACAGCAGAGGCATAAATGTATATGTAAATACACACGAACCGGCGATGATGGCACAGATCACACCAGCAATGAATGCACCTTTGAGTGGATACTCTTCCGTACCACTTGAATTGACTCCCAAGATGATAATCTCGGCGAGTAACAGAGTATTTGTACATGCCGAGAAGGCGATGCCACATAGCACTAAAGGATGTCTCCAATTAGCTTCGCCCATTCGCAGACGATATCCAACATCCAGCACCATGAAGAAGTGAGTGATGCACATGATGAATGTTGACACCAGATACACCAGTGAGTTGGCTCTTTGAGACACTATGCCTTCCAATGATAAAGTGCTGACAATCGATGCAGGCAAGGTAAGTATGCTGTACCCCAGGATGGAAAATCGCAATTTGTTGGGTCGCTTTATAACTTGATACGTGATCACTAGAGATGATATAAAGCAAAAGGAGCTGCTCGCTATGTGTGCTGGCAGAATTGATAACATGTTGCTATTGTTCTTATCGCTGTTGTACGATAAAAGGGTTTCGAAGCGCACTAGTATAAATTAAGATGGCAGGTTTGTTGCTTTTTTTTTTAGGAAATCAAAGTGTTGAAAAGAGAGAAGAAGCAGGATAAAAGAGTGTTTGATGGTTGATGGTGAATTGCGTGGATCAAAAACAAAGAAGAGGAAGAAGAGGAAAATGGAAAAGAGAGAAAATCATGGTGCCTTTATTTAAAGGATGGGCAAATGTACAAGACACTGTTCACATTTTAAAGGGAAATAGTTTGTATACCTTCCAGATAATTGGCTCGGATTTAGTCAATCAAGTAACACTAAGTAGGCCTCTAAATGTTGATTGAGCAGAGAGGGTTTGCTCATATTCGTATTGTATCTCTGTAGATATCCTCATCGACCCTCACACACTATTTCATTTTGTAATACGGACTACTGGGAATTGTGATGTACGTTGTAACAGATTTGTATCGATTGATAAAAATTCCATATTATTGCCACACCATGTGTTTTTCGTACTACAATCACTGAGTGAAAACGTCAAATGAAGTGCAGTAATCATGATACAATGTGGCATCTACAGCCCCTCAATTGTTGAAGCGGGGACTTGTTGGCTTTTAACCTAAGAACGCATATAGAACAAAAGATGGGCCCTATCACACACAATAGACTTTTTTTGAATGATTTGTGCTTCCCATGCTTTATGTGAACGGAATAAGTTAGAAATAGTTGATTGTTAGTAATTATAAATAGCTTGTTAACATTTGTCAGACCTGTTTGTTAACATGCATCTGGAAGAGGTCTAATGATTTGCGGTTGTCGTTAATGGCAAACTCATTATTTAAAAAATAACACGTCGATAGCTCTCAAAAAAAAGGTGAGGACGATCATCAGTTTTAATATTGAAGACTTGAATAGCTACATTGCTTGTTTCCGAAGAGACGGACAAGGGTTTCAAAAGAGATCAGAATCTGATGAAAGGGCTACATTCACTACATTTTCGAAGAATCGCAAAAAGATATCGTCGCCTGCAGGATTTGAACCTGCGCACGCAGAGCGTATATGATTTCTAGTCATACTCCTTAAC
>JAXQGS010000935.1:0-13233 GCA_037040325.1 Mucor sp. M7501 | reverse complement strand
GAAAACCTCCATCATTCAAAATCATCAATTTTTCCCTTGCTAGTACAAGGCAGAAATCGATGGTCAACTCGATCCCCCACAAATTGCTGAAAAGTGATTCATAGGCTAATGTCAGGTCGTAAAACACGATGGCACCTGTTTTGAGGCCGATATCGCGCTTCGTTGGCGAGATACAAGCTGTCTAAACTCTTGGTTTTACAGTGGTAAATACATTTGAGGGCTGCTCACCGAAGATTGCGCTTACAAACATCTGATTTGATGGTCTGTAGTGCATCATCTAGCAAAACAGTGCATTATTAAATGCTTTGCTCATTGAAGAATGCAAAATCTATAGAGGATTTCTGCATAGATTTAACTAAAAAGCCAAAACCGATGGAAAAGCTGTTTTCGTAGCAGTTATCGAATCCATTGATTGACATTGTGTCATTTGGCGGATGTAAAGCGAAAGGTGGAATACCTCTCTTTCAACTTTTACAGAACCTTTCCTTACTATTAGTAACTACATATCGTTAAACAAATGATTTAAATGCATGAATTAAATTGAAACCATTTCAGATCAGTGCCTTTGATTGTGCCATGATACACTATGCGGTTCAGGAATACCTGGCTTACTTTATCAAAGCAGGTTGATAACACGGATAGGATACAATTATGACGACAACCAAGCAGGTTTTCTTTGTTTTCTGTCCAGATAAATCAAATGTTCTCTTTCTTTTTTGCTTTCAAACATCAACTGTTATTCATACACGCATGACCAACTTCAACTCATTACCATACGAAATCCAGCAGCTAATATTCCAGTACATCAACAGCACAAAGCAGCTTGGCGAGTGTAGACGTGTCAGCAAGATGTGGGATAGTCCTGCTGAATGTGCCATGTTCAGCAGAAAGTTGCATATCACTGACTACAACTCAACATACCTGTATATGCTTCTTTCCAAAAAGCCATTAATAGCCAACCTCATCAAAGAAATACACCTTGACACTAGAGACTTTACGAATACTATGGCTCAGTTGCTTCGATTACTAGTGACAACATCAAGCATAACGAAGATTACATCCGACAATTATCCAGACGTACCCTTTTACAAATTATTGGCCAAAATCGCAAAGGGCCCAGGAATGAAATTGCAGCATCTCAAAAGTATTCCGTGGCCTGCTATATATAGCTTTACGAAAGCCCACTACCGCCAAACGATACTTTTGCTCAAAAACTCACTAGAAGAAATCAAAATTCTACCATCTCCTGGCGATAGGCTTCATGAAATCTCAAGTTACTTGGAGGAATTCAAATGCTTATCAACGCTTCATGTCGACGGGTGTAAATTCCAGAATTTGCCTCAAGCAGAGTCTATCTTTCGTGGCGCTCGAAAGTTGAAGGAAATTGATTTAAACAACTGCTACCTCGATCAAGGGAATAACTGGTCAAGCGAAGAAAGGCTCCATTGGATGAAGCAACATGTTGAAATCAATGAAACTGCAATGACGCTCAAGGCAGTTGGTAATTACAACCTGAGCATCTCTCTCATTGAATACCTTTTATACAAGTATCCAAACACGAGGCAATTTGATTATCAGGCAAGATGGTTAAACGATGTAAATCCGCATGTGGAAATTGACACACAAACCTGCTTATGGATCAGTAAAATACCACGCTACACCTTGACTTTGTCCAAAAATCATCAATGGAAATCGCATTACAGATCATTTGCTGGCTACAAAAATGCATTTCGATTATCGAACTGTGAAGGAGAGCTGCCTGTATTTGACTACCCAAACAAGATATCAAGCAAGATAGAGCAAGATCAGAAGCGAAACACTCAATTTCGGTTTAGGTTTGACAACATATTTGCAGGAGAATTCTTTGACGGTGTTCATGTCGCTTTTCTTGAAGACATCGGTGCATTCACTACAAGTTTATACATAGACTTCAAAAGCTTTGATATGTATGCTGGCATTGGTGACCATCGTCGTAATACATTTGAATCAAAAGTGTTTTTTGAAGCATTGAAGGTGATGAATCACTTGGAAGACATGCAATTCATATCACTAGGGAGAATTGAAGCAGTCGAGTTGGGTTTGCCATCCCAGCATAAAAAACGACAATTAAAGACGCTGGAGATCAATGTTGTAGGAATTCAACCTGCGGCATTCCATACGTTGGATCGTCTGTTCCATGCCATCAATACAATGAAGTTCCCAGGAGATTCCAATATCACGAAAGATGAAACAAACACAGCTTGTATTCACATGCCATCAACAACATTGGAAAAGCTTTCTTTAACCATAAAATTGGAGCATTCGTTTGATTGGCCTGGTGATCAAGATGGTATTTCGATCAAGATGCTCTTGTGGAACGACACTTTTGTAATGCTCCATCTTCAGCAAGGGGTTACTCTGTATTTCAAGTTGGAGCCTTTCAACAGTAATGTTCATCAAATATCTCTTGCCGACTATCTCAGCCGTCCTCGAGATTTTACTGCTTTCTCAATTTATTGCCGTCTGATAGCAAACGTTGAATTGGATCGGGGTGACATCTGTGCAAACATTGATGTACAAAACTATTGCAAAGCGCTCGATGCAGAATTCGAGTAAAAACAAAAAACTAATAAAACCAAGGTCGACATTTATCGCTAGCAAGCTTTAAACAAGATATGTATTGATTTATTCAATTGCTTCTTGAGGATTATGATACTTTATTATGCTATTCTATGTGTCGATTATAATGCCCTGACGGACAAGGACTGAATAGAGAGTAGGTATTAGTATACGTCATTGAACAAAAGATGGCTTACTAGTATAAGCCATTCATTGTTTGCTCCATTGAAAAAAAAATCAAGCCAGGAACAAGGACAACAACAACACAAACAGTGAATCATGGGGACAGGATGCTATAAAAAAAAAAAGTCATGGGAAGCAGAGGCATCTAATTATAAATCTCATTGTTATACTTTTGAACAATACACTTTGAATAAACAAGACAAGGAGTCTTGATGTTGCAAGTACAATGAAAAGATATAAGCGTCGTGCTCCTCCTCCCGACAAGATAATGCATTGTAGATCATGACAGCCGGGAGAGAATAAAAAGAAACCGAAAAAAAAAACTCTATTTTATTGATCTATGGTATATGGCAATGGATAAGTATCCTACTATTACTACTACTGCTTATCTGTCATCTCAGTATCTTCACAGCAGCCTTGATTTTGACGAGCAAATCCCTTGAGTAGATGAGGCAAGATTTCTCTACGCCATTGATCCTGACACGCCTTCTTGGCACGTCCAACCACTTTAGACACCTTATCCCAGGGAATACTCGACATGTTATCCAGCTCCTTTTCTTGTACAATGATTTCAATCAAGGTTTGTCTTTCAAAATCTTGCCATCTTGGTTTGTTGGGTACACTGTCAGTAGCACTTGCATTCTGCATTGAATTGGGTGCTGCTGTTGTTGATACTGCTGTGGCCTTTTCATATTCACTCTTGATAATCTTGATTTCAGCTTCATTCCTCTTTTTGCCCTTGTTACTTTTCTTGTTGTTGTTGTTGTTGTTGTTGGTGATGGCCATGGTTTCTGTGTTGGTTGTGATAGCAGTATTGGGGCTCTTTCTTGGTCTTCCACGACGGTTGGCAGGAAAGATGCAAGCAGTTGTTCTACGCAGTGTCTTTCTTGTTGCTTGTTGAGGTGCATGATCAGAGAGATTGGACGAGATGGACGATATAGTAGAGGAGGAACATGAAGTGGTCATGGATGGGCACATGGGTGTTGACAAGAGCAGATTCAAAGAGCAAGTAGATGATGTGGGAGATCCAAACGTATCATTGTTCGGTGGTGATGACAAGACTTGAGCAATGGAAGGTAACCTTTGACCAGCAAAATCATTGGATGGTGGGCTGATGGGACTCAAACGAACAGAGTACTCGGAATCATAGCTTTGCAAAGACACTTGAGATGAAGAAGAGGGAGGACAAGAGTAGAGGCCCAAAAGACCTTCAACGGCATTGAATTCTTGACGGTTCATTTTGTACAGAGGAGACAAGAGAAAAGAGAGGATATAGTTTGATCAAAGACTAGAAAGATCCATGCCTTTATATATCCAAAAAAGTTTTCTTTCATTATGCGCTATAAAAGTGTCATTTCATTGTGTAGAAAGAAGGATCCAATATTTAAACTTGGATTTTCATAAATAATGTAGGTATATATAAATACCATAGTATATCGTTTAAGCAATTCCGAAAAAGAAGGGTAAAAGAAAAAGAACAAGAGAAGGGGCGAGGAGGAGGAGGGCGGGGAGATCACTGGTATGTAATTTATGGAAACGATATGTTATATGTATTAACCTGACCATGTACATTGTTACAAGTTGTATTGTATCATCGTCGTTCAGTTAGAGCAGTAAAGAACTTGCAGTTGTCCTTTATCTCTTGAAATATAATGGTCCTTTTTCAATCAAGCCAAAACAACCGTGTGTATACGAAATCAATCAACTCAATGTATGCAACTATATTTCATTGTATCAAGTGTTATTTAGTAAAAAAGATTCTAGAATGGCATGGTCTTTATTTTATAACAGTCTCTTGATGTTAAATGTCAAACAAATAGACATGACCATGAATCCGTAAACGATCAAGAATAAAGCAACACAACGCTTCCAATTCCAACCATCGTCTCTAAAGAGCTTGAGATAAAAGAAGCCGGGAAGGATAAACGAAATGGTCGTTGATCCAGTGGACCCAACAAATGACAATACGAGATCCAGCTGAGAAATAGTGATTGCAACCACAAAGGTCGCAAGCACGATGCATGTAGTGACAATGAGATGTCGCTTGGTGTGATTCACAATAACGACATCTTGTTGTTGAGGTAATTGCTTTTGTTGGTGGAATGAATCAATGATTTTGTCAATGGAAGCTCTGCAAGGATGTGCCTGAAGTGGATAACTGAAAATGACGAGAATCACAATGGCCAATCTTCCATAGGCGACGAAGTAAGATTGAGGATCTGTTATGTGTTTGGGGGGGGGGAATCATAAGTGTCACGCTCTCTCTCTCTCGCTCTTTCTTTCTCTTTGCCCCACTTACACATCAAGATGATATTTCCCAATACATCCTTTCCAAAGCTAAGATAACCAAGTACAGCAACTACTTCATAGATAAAGGCAGCAGAGCCAATAGAAGAAAAGATGACCTTGATGATGGATCTTTCACTGTTATCTTGCAGTTCGTTATGCACCGAAAAGATCTATAGCATGAATGCGGCGAATCAGCACCATGTATATAAACAAACAAAGATGCCCCCCCACACTACTTACATTCTGATGGCAAGTAAATGCAAATATAAACACAGGCAATTGACCAAAGATCTTTGTCGAAAAGTGGAAATACTCGATGGATTCAGGAGGTGGAGGTGGAAAGTTGGGAGAAATGTAGTGGTACAGCACAATGATGACCAAGTAAGCCACAGCAAACAGAGCAATCAGACTCGTGTACTTGAGGGAATCTAGTTTTCGCAGATAGCTGAGTGGTCCAACAGCTGTAATGATAGATAATGTAATCCAAAAGCGTCTGTCCATGAGCAATTCAACTTGTTCTGCATGATGGAAAAATGAGCGAATCACCTGTGGCAAAAAATGTATGCTTTTTTAGTCTCTCTGCTGCCCCTCTCTCTCTCTCTCTCTCTCTCTCTCATCCCACTGTGCCATCATGTAAATTACCTGAGGCATTAAATCACCCAAAATAATTAAATAACTAACAGCCACGCCAAAGCATTTAATTGCAATGGCCATGTCAAAGAATATCCCTAATTTAGGCCACGTTAATTTCGATAGGGAAGAAAACGAAGCATGTCTGCCCCCTACTTTTCCTGCACACCTTGCTAGAAAGTAAAGACCAAGGCCTGACGTAGCTCCAGCATACAGGATGATGAGCATGCCTGGAATGAGGCCAACGCAAGCGAGCGCAGCAGGCTACATGACACATGTTTGATTAATATCTCTCTCTCTACAAGGCTAAATCCACAAGTGAATATCATTTACCATGGCCAGCATGCCTGTACCAAGAATCGTATTGGATAAATTGATGGCAGCGCTTGCGATCGTGGCACTAGGCTCTTCAAAGCAGACGTCGACACTGGAGGAGGAGGGGCAGACAGAGGAATCGACAGTTGAATTGGTGAGCAGTGGTCTTTGTTCATCCAGCGAAGCGCCAATGTCTGAAAAGACGGACAAGGCAGGTATGGAGGAAATGGAGGAGGCAGATGTATCGTTATTGTCTATAATGGAGGCATAGTTTTTGGTCATTTTTCAAGCTAATGTAATAAATATGAGAAAAAAAAAAAAAGAGATCTGAATGCCATCATCCTCCCTCCCCCACTATTTATAGCGCAGTACACACACACACACACACACACAGAAATCAAATGACAAATCAGGAACGGCCATTTATTTCACTCGTAACACGGCACGCACATCCATCAAAAAGGCCAACAGCGCTTCCTTGAATTCAGGCACATGTCTATGAGGTTGTTGGGGTGTAGCCTGATCTAATTTCTGGAAAGCGTGCATCAATCTAGACTGAATATCAACGGGTTGCTGTGAGATGATTTGATTTGCCAGCGCCATGTACACTTGTCTCTGCGAGCAAATCAGCGCCAAAAGAGCGTCTGATGCAGCGTCAATGATGTTGGAGTCCAGGTGTTGAAAGAGCAGGCAATTGAGCAGTTCCTGCAAAAACTTGTGTAGCGATTCTTTGAGGAACTCGGCGGCTGGCATACCGTTGGCTTGCTGCTGTTGAAAGAACCACATTGTCAATGGCGTGATGGCGTGGAGTGTGAGTATATTGACATCGGCAATATCATGGCGAATACCGTATTCTAAACTGGCCATCAGGTTGTGGAACAGCGGTGTAGGCAATCCCGATAGTTTGTCAGGAAAGACTTCTATCAGGTGGGATATCAGTTGAATGTATTGTTGACACAGGCTAGGAATCTGTATAGAGATGGATGAGTGTGCCTGCCCCCCACTGGGTCACATGATGCAGACCTACCTTGAGCATTTCCATATCAATCATGGGGATCACTATATTAATGCCAAACAACACAACATGTGCTATATCTGATTTATCGGCCACATCTTTTCTGCTGAAATCCTCGATACCCGAAGACATGATATTGGAGAGCATGATCAACACGGTCGAAATATCAGCATAGGGCCTGTCTTGCTCCTCTTCCTGTGTGTGCATTCGCTTCTTGTTTTGGTTGGCGATGCCGTAGACCTTGATGATTTCGGTGATGGTGTGGAACAGCATGTGCTTGTCATTGTCGCTCAGCAGCCCAAAGTCGAGTCGATTGCACAAATCTGCAAACAGCTGCAGAATAGCCAGCTGCACTTCAGGCACCGTCTTGTAGAGCGTCATCAACTGCACAAAGCTCTCAAAGAACCGGGCGCAGAACTGAAAGATGGTCTGTGTGTTGCTGTACTGACATGCCAGTGCCAGGCCGTCAAACATCTCCAACGCACCAATCACATGGTTGATGATTTCAGCACGCTGATAGACTTGCTGGAAATCAGGTCGGTGCAGCAGTGATCCGAGCCGCTCTTCAATCATCTTGAACATGAGGCCGAAATAGTTGTTTCTGGTTGTGTCGTCGATGGCATCACTGGAAATGGTGGCGATGGTCTGGATAAGCGAGTTGTGAATGGCTTCGGGAAGCTGCTCCAAGTTTTGAGTGACAAACTGCACCAAGTCTGGGAATTGCGCTGTCGTGTTGGTGCTGGTGTGAGTACGCTATTATTATAAAGCATCTACACACAAGCAAAACGTACCTGACTGCAACAAGCCTCTCTTGAGATTGTTGCAAGTACCACATGTATCAAGCCATTTCACAAGCTGAGCCAGCACGTCGGGATCAGCGTTCCAGAGGATAAAGTTGAGCTTCATTTGCTCGATAAAAAAGTCAATGATCCTCAGGCCCTGGCCATCCGAGGGTCCTGGTCTGCCAAAGGCCTTTGCCAGGTGGGGGCTCATGTAGCCATACTCGTTCTCGTCCATCAGCAAATACGACTTGCTCCATCTTTCCATGTACCACACCAGCGTCTCTGCGACACGAGGACTGCAGTTGGACGCCTCCACAGAGGACGAGCTGAAACTAGAGCTGAATCGAAACAGTTCCAACAGCAGTTGCGACACATTGACGACGGGATCTTGATCAAACGACTGCGATCCGCCGCTCAGCTGCATCAGGGAATCAGGAATCATGGGCTGTTCTCCCTTGCCCGTGTCTGCTAAAACGTGTGCTGTAATCAGCACAAGCCAATGGAGCTGTTCGTGCAAAAAGATGAGCTCCTGGTGCTCGGGTGCTGCTGCTGCTGCTGTAGTAGTAAAGAAGCCCTTGAAGCGCTCGAATCGCTCGGTGAGGAGTTGCAAGAGACGCTGCAGTGTAGGCTGAGGGTTGAGTCTGCCCAGCGTGCCAATGCAGTTGAGTTGATCCGCAAACGTGTCCCAGTCCTTGAATCCAGCGTCAATCTCGTCTTCCTCCTCCTCCTCGTCCTCCAGCACCAGCTTTGCGCGTTCCAGGCGCGTGTTGATGTAGGTGTCCACAATTTGGTACGCTACCGTCGTCATGTACTGTGTCAAGTGCTGTGCTTGGTCAGGCGTCAGGCCTGCCTTGGGGTCTGCTCCACGAGGATCACTAGGCTGAACAACATCGGCTGCCCTCTCTTTTGGTTAGCAACAACACTATCACTCTCAATGACACCACCACCACCTACCCATCTTGACCCAGGTCTGCAAACACTCATCACACGCTTCGCTGATCCAGCCTTCATCCACATCCGTCACCGTGCCGCCCAGACAGCTCACAGTGATCAAACCGACCTCGTTCAAAAAGGCGAAAAAGTCAGGAATGCGACACAAGATGACCAGCGACACATTCTCCAGCAAGCGACGGATCATCTGAATGGTGCCCAGCATCTGAGGGCCCTGTTCGCTCAACGCATCAGGGCTTGTGCCAAACGCAGTAACGTCCGTCATCATCTTTCGAATGCCATGGATCATGGTGGTGGCATAGGCTTGGATGGTTTCCTGGTGGCCGCCGAAAAAGTCTTGCTGAAATCCAGCCAGCTGGATCAAACACTGTCTGCAGCGATGACCCAGCGCATCATCGTCCTGCACCAGGTTGTAGGCCATAAAGAACAACCACAACACCTCGGTGCTGCCAATCACAGGCTGCCATGCTTTGGGAAACACCACGTACGTCTTTTTCACAGCAGAGGGTCCATCGTCTCTGTCGAAATCGTCCAAGTCCTCGGATGTCTTTGCAAAGGTGCCTGGCAGTGTGGGTGTCGCGTTGGTCGACTCGAATTCCCACTGCAGCATCTTTTCCAGCAACACGAGCATCTCCACCAGGATGGCAGGTACGTTGTCTGGCAGCTGTTGCACGTGCGATACGAATGCGTGCAGTTTGGTGAGCACTTGCTCAAACAGGGGCAGCAGCAGGTGGGTCTCGAAAAAGAGCTTGCAGTTGTGGTGGTGTTCCCATGTCAGTCCAATCGTGGTGGATTTGGTGTTGGAGAATTGATCCACGAGTGCGTTGGCCAAAGCCAATCCAAGGACTTGCTACAGTTGCGCACGCGCGCATGGTGTTAGTGTGTGTGTGTATATAAGTGTGTATGGATAGATTTACGTACTGCATGATCCGCATCCATGGCCAATAGCTGCTTGATACCGACAAGAATGGCTTCACGCTCCTCATCGCCAACGTCAAACAAGCTGCGTTTGGTGATCAAAGCAACAGCCAACACAAGCTGATCACGCACATACTTGACTAGACTACATATCGTCAGTAACAACACGGCCAGCACATACAAGTACTACTCACTCTTGTCTTTGCAAACAAAACTCAATCAGGACATGCTTGAGTCTCAAAAGATCAGCCTTGTCGTAAAGCGTGTAATCCCTGACAGCAATATCGCCAATGGCCAAGGAGATTTGAAACTGCACCATGGCATTGGAAGCATGCTCTGTATACCAAAAGTAAGTATCGACTGTGAGTGTGTGTGGATGTATGGACTTGCCTAGAATGTATTGACATGCTGGAAGTACTTTGGGCACTTGACGAAACTGTGTCAAGACTTGTTCAGCGGCTGCTCTGGTTGCGGGTACCTGGAATGGAAGGAAGGGGGGGGGATCATGTCAGCTATCATGTGTCGTTTTGGGGTGGAAAGCAATAGTACCTGGAAATCTGAACAAGCTTCCTCGAATTGCTTGTGGATAACAGCGTTCTCTGGATCCTGTGCTTGTTCCATGGTTAAAAAAAGCGAAAGAAAGAGAAGGATAAAATGCAGACAAACTTTTTTTCTTATATGGGTTTATCGAGTGTGACTCCATGTAGCCTGTCTCCAGCAACTGCCTGGATTACTGTGGAGAGCAAATCAATAGACATGTGTGCCTGATGGATACCTGAATCGCATTTATAGATATAACGAGCTTTCTGCTAGCCCTACAAGACAGTTGATTGCGTATGGATGGCATATCACATTGGGCGAGAATTGCATTACAAATGATTGGGTTACACCATCATCCTTGATGAAGCAGGATAAAAAGTGGCGCATGCTGGCAAGTTGAACAATGGAGGTTTGATTTACGAGTATCATAGTTTTCAGGAGAAACGTACATTCATGCTCTGTTGAAGCAGACAGCATAAAACTTGAGAGATGGCAACTACAGCAGACAACATGTCATTTGCCGTACAAGGATGATAGATACGGGTGCACTGTTGCATGATAACAGGGCCTATCAATAACACTCTGAGGCCAGGATAGAATGGCAATATCCAAACCAAACTTGAGCATATTGCATTGGGTGGAGATCGTATTGTAAAACGGATTCAGGAACGGTGAGAAAGAGCCAGCATTTCCAATCCATAAAGAGTCATTGCAAGCTGTCTTGCAAGGCATCCAACGTAAGATCTGTCAGTATGATTCATGATTTCACCAGAGCTGCATAATTAGCAAAGCATGACACACTCTGATCAAAGGCGGCGGAGGGTGGCTTAAACGTAATGCTGATGCTTGAGAACACCACTCCTGCTGGGCATGACCGGATTATTATGCAATCTCGTAATGTTATAAATGGCTCCTTCTTTCTATCTCTCTCTTTTTTACATCCTCCCGCCTCTTTTATAGTGATAAAATAACCTCTTATTTGCATCCATCTTACTGATCCCATGTACAAAGTATATTTGCAATGTCAGGCAGAGGTGCTGCTCTCGATTTAACCCCTTCTTAGAGTACGTAGGTCCTGTTGACCTTGATGAACATGGAAAGCAACAGCCCACCTAGAGCGTTCAACCCTGATCGTGAAAGATATGGAAAGGAACCAAAAGAAAGGCCAAGCAACCGCCAGAAAATACTAAAGGAGAAGAAGCTGCCTGCTGAGAAGGACGACATCCTGAAGCCAGGCTAATAAAACAGCTCTCCAAATGATCCCTGCAAAAATATTAGTTGAGGACGCTTAATCATTACCAAGTCTAAACAGCCTCAGCATCAAGGATGATAACAAGGCCAGCTATCGACGAATGGTGACATGCTTACCAAGAACCAAGCCATCTGCGCGTTTTTCTACGTTGACTACACTGAGGAGAATGTTGACATCTACCGAAAAAAGATCGAGGAATTTGAAGACTGTGAGATCTGCTGGAATGTTAGAGAACAGGAGCCCGTCTTAGTGTCCAAGCTAAGAATACAAGGCGATCCACTCAGTTACCACAAGTATCTCGATGAAACCCCCCCCCAAGCAAACAAAGCCAGCAAGAGACCAAGAGCCAAGTTGGTAACAGAGGCACAAGTCAAGCAGTTCATTAACGAAGTGTATCTTCCATATCAGCCAAACAATAGCGCCATCTACATCAAAGGGATCGTCTCGACAAAGGAGATCTATGAGGTGGTCAAGAGCTACAGTTCTGTCTTTGGCGAGAAGACTGCTCAGTCGTTTGCTACCTGATGCCGTAACCAAAAGCTCCACTTTTTACTTGCCAAGGAAAGAAGAAGCCAAAGAATCAACAGAGAGCTATACATCATGGAGGATATATACCACGGTAAGCCAAAATACGACATAAAGAATTGAAACGATCTCCAACATATTTGGCTGTAGACAACTTGGTTGAATCTAGCTGCACTTGCCTGCCTAGATATCAAGAGCCACTATGAAGCCTGAAGAAAAGTGGATACGAGATAGTGGGCTATGCAAAAAAAGTCAACAACAAGTGAAGACGATGTCAGCAGAACAAGATTCTTGAGATGCATGATGGAAAGTTTGATCTTTTGCAACAAAGATCTTTGTTTCCCCTTGTAGCTCCGTGATTTGCAAGGTAGTTCAAAAGCGATTGTCGAAGAGTTGAATGCTGATGGCGATACCCAAGACCTGCTTGTTATATATCTCAAGACTGTCCAGCATAATGTCTGCTTGGCTACCGTCGACTTTGCTGGCTTAACATCAAGAAGTCAAGACATTGTTAGATTGGTTGGGGCGAATCCCTTTTTAAAAAAGAATCGCTGTTGAAACCTTTGCACAATGCAATGAGTTGTTTATTCTGGATACTGAAAAGTTGGTTGAAGATGAGCTGTAATCCCCCCTCCCGAACTACGGTGAAAAAGTCGACCTTCGGCTTGCCCGATTAACCCAATGCTGAATCAGAAGGAATAAATCATTTGTTTGACAACATGTAGTTTTGTAATAGTAAGAAAAGGTTTTGTAAGAGTTAGACGGGAGGTACATCCCAACCTTTGCTTTTATCCGCCAAATGACACAATGCCTGTCAATCAATTCGATAACTGCTACAAAAACAGGTTTTTTCATCGATTTAGGGTATCGGGCATGCTTTTTGGGTAAATCTGTGCAGAAATCCCTTGTAGATTTCGCGTTTTTCAATGGACAAAGTGTTTAATAATGCACTGTTTCGCTAGATGCTAAACTACAGACCTTCAAACCCGATGTTAATAAGCGCAATGTTCAGTGAGCAGCCCTCAAATGTATTTACCACTGTAAAATCAAGGCTTTAAATTGCTCGTATCTGGCCAACGAAGCGCAATCTCGGTCTCAAAACAAGTGTAATCGTGTTCTGCGACCTAACATTAGGCTATGGATCACTTTTCAGCAATCTTTTGGGGATCGAGTTGATGATCGATTTCTGGCAAATTTTGCCTTGTACTAGCAAGGGAAAATTTGATGATTTTGAA
>JAXQGS010000934.1:0-13097 GCA_037040325.1 Mucor sp. M7501 | reverse complement strand
TTTTGAGCATAGGAACACCTTAGTAGAAAACTTCATTTTCGAGGCGAAAACCTCCATCATTCAAAATCATCAATTTTCCCCTTGCTAGTACAGGGCAAAATTTGCTAGAAATCGATGATCAACTCGATCCCCCAAAAATTGCTGAAGAGTGATCCATAACGTAATGTCAGGTCGTAGAACACGATGGCACTTGTTTTGAGGCCGAGATCGCGCTTCGTTGGCGAGATACAAGCGATCTAAACTTTTGATTTTACAGTGGTGAATACATTTGAGGGCTGCTTACTGAACATTGCGCTTAATAACATCAGATTTGATGGTCTGTAGTTTATCGTCCAGCGAAACAGTACATTGTACGAGCAAGAGGAATACGCAAGAAGCTTGGATCGAGTTTGACATTGCCTCGATTTCAGATGTTTTGTGCAAATGGCCAAACTATGCTTACTCTGTATATTCAGATCTTTCAGATGTAGTCAAAGAGCAGGTGCCATCATGTTGAGCTACCACAACATACATTGTGCTACTAGTAGTAGAGGCTGTGCTGGTCATCTAAATGTATGCTTTCAATAGAAGGCTATCAGCACAAGCCAAGGTGTCCAATAATGTGAATGACATATCAATCTCTATATTATGCGTGATTGTATTTTGAACAAATTTGCGATGGATCATATCAAGATGTATACTTCATCAGAGGGATGATGTGGGAGTTATTATGGTTTTGTCCTAAAACATACTCAGCTCCATGGTATGATGTTATTATAATATCTCTGATGATATGTGCATCCTTCTGCCAAATGTTGGCTCATTTGCATTAAAGATTTACATTGATGAAAAAAGTGCAAACTCCACCGGGCAACTACAGCGCTGAGCATAGCGAGATCAATCGGCCATTTACTGGGAACAACATCTCATAAAGCACACTGCAGCATGTGCTTTATATGAGTGTGGGTACAGTTCGGCGACTTGCGCCTTACCAATGGTGCTTACGATGGTTACCTCATTTCAAATGTTCAAGTCCGGCTCATGAGTGATTGGACATTAGCCATCCAAATGTGAAGCTAACATTTAATTGGATTTTAAAATTCTGATACACAACCGCACACCATCTAGCAAAGAGGGCAACGCAATACAGAATACTTAAGGAAGAGGGCCATGGAAAGAAGCTTTTTCTCTCTTTTTTCATCTTTCTTTTTTTTTTCCCATTTCTACACATAAAAAAGAAACTGCTTGTTTTTTTTCCCTTTCTTTTTTTCATACAAGAAAAAAGAAACGCATCCACACATTTATACAAGTGATAACTTACTTCACTTTCAAAGAAACAAAGAGCAACTACAAAAAAGTTGACCCTTTTACACGACTAAAAGGGCCTTTATCAAGAGAACATTCAATCTAAACAAGTGTTACAAGTTTCCTCAACTAAAAACCTTAAGTATGAACTCAACTACTATTCAAATCAACCAACCTCAACAAGCACTCTTCGCTATGGTGAACAATCACATCAACCCACAGATAGCTTGTTGTTTAATGGACGACAACAATCCTCTGGTGGTCTAAAATCGCATCGCTCCCAGCATCAACGTATGTCCAGACGTTACCAACCCTACTCAACTTCTTTAAACAACAACATTAACAACGACAACATTCAAGATGGTCCTTTATTTGGTCCTATTCCATGTCTCTCATCCGCCACTCCATCGTCCTCTTCCTCTCTAACATCATCGCCATCGTTATCCTTTGCTGCTACCGCTTCCTCCTCCTCCTCCTCTATTACATCATTAAATAACGCATCTATTCTAGAGGATAATGAAATCTTTGATGAATTTGATGACTTTATCTCTACACCCGCAAGCAACTACCTCGCTTCTCCTCCTCCCTCTCCTCTTTTATCACCTAGTAATAGCAGCTTTAACAATGATAACCATGACGAGGATGATTTTGATTTCTCTGATTTTCCTTTATTTTCTTGAATGCCCCCCTTTTTTTAAAAATAAATATTTGTATCAAACGATAGAAACACCTTCTATTCTCAATGTAGCGTCAGGAATAGCATCGGCCTCTTCAATGGTCCACAGCAGAGTCCAGTAGGCGTTGTGCGTCGTCTGTACTTTCCACGTTCCAACAGATACGGTAATTTTAGTACTTTCAGGTGGCAATGGAAAGTAGCAACTGGGAACGTAAATTTCTGTGGGACCATCGCACTGAGGTTGATAGTGCATTGTGTACTCAAAGATGGCCGATGCGCTTTCAGTGGGTGAGATAAAGTTGATGCTTGCAGGGATACCCGCTGTGAGCGTTGGATGGGGTCGGTGCAGGCTAATGACATTGCGAACATTGGTTTGCTGCTGTGTTTGTTGTAGCAAACCTTGCAGCGAATCTGTGCTTGTGTTTGTCATGCGATCCATATAGACATCAGCGACATTCAAGGGCGTCTTTTTGCCTGTGCTATTAGGAGTGGCAACAATGGTATTTGAGGAACTTGATGACTCTGCAATAGAGCCGCTGGTAATCACAGCTTCCAACTCGTCATTGTATTCTGGATTCTTAAGCTGTGCAGCATTTGCAGGTGCTTGGAAGATGCTGAGGTCCTCACCGTTCCACTCGTCGCCCCATTCTTGGCTGTTGTCAGACATGTAGTTCCAAAGTGTGTAGCTGAACAAGTTCTTTTCCAAAGCATTAAAGTTTGCATCCAAAGCTCTGTTCTGTGGAGAGTTGGAGCTGTTGATTGAAGTCTCTGCAACCAGACTCGCCTTTGTAAAGAGGGACAAGCACCAATTCCACCAGTAGGCCACGCTGTTTGTGCTGGATGCATCTGCCACTTCTAGATCATAAGGAATACCAATCTCGCCCATGAGGCAAGGATAGTTTCCAATGTTCTCCAGGCCTTCCGCTTGTATCGTTTTTAGTTGGTCTACAAAGCACTGTCGGATGGCCTTTTCACCTAGTCGCAGTGCGCGCAAGAAACGCAGAGGGCCAGTGCCGTATTTGCCACGGTTCAAATTGATGAAATCCACATTGTAGTTGCACCATTTCTTCTTGACCAAAGTGAGCCCATCGTACCAATGAGGAGCATAGACAATGCGCTCAAGCGTGGAGGGCATCTTGGGTGGTACTTCTAGCACAGGAGGTTGCACAAACAGAATAGCATCAGAATGGATAGTACGAAGCGCAGATGCATAGTGGTCCACATGCTCTAGCCAGAAGTCAATGTACACTGTAGGCTTTCCAGTAGCGGGATGTGTAGCAAAGTAATCAGGCTTCAAGAGCTGATGTGTCGTCTTGTCCCACACGCCATGGAGCGCCCAGATGCAGCCAGCTGTCCAAGAAGGATCTCTTTCCCATCCAAACGCATCACACGCTTCTTTGAGTTCATCGTCGGTCAGCCAAGCAACCACGTTATCAGGATTCACTAGCTCCTCGCTCGTCTTTTTGGGACCATTCCATTTAAACTCCCATTTCTCCACCTTTGTAGGTATACCCGAGCCTAATAGCATGCCTTGATACGCTGTAGGTGTAAGGCCCATCTTGAAATCGGTGTCGTCCTTGGACAGCTGATCCAAATGTGGGATGGGCAGATACCCCTGGCCAGGCTCATTCATCGTGTCGTAGCCGATAACAACTGTGTTCTCGAGTCCGTTGGCGTGGATTGCTTTGGCGATTTGCTTCAGACTGTTGATGTAGTGAGACTGCAGGTAGTCTTGCACATGCACGCCATTGACGATGCATTTGGGTGCAAATGTCTTGCCCGCAAAGAACAGTGTGAATAAGGTGGCTGCTGCTAATTTTGCATAATTCGTATTCCAGATCATTTTGGGGTATTCTTTTGGGTCAGGATATAGGTTGTGTACAATCGCTGCATTTGTGTCGGGAAAGTTCAATGGGTTCAAACCAGCAAGCGTCAAAGTCCAGCCTGGATGGCCTGAGCCGCCACAATGTCTAGACCACTATAAAGAAATGCATGCTTTAGCGACAGTCTTTGCGGAATGCCACAAACTACCTACGCTGTCTTGGTGGGGGTCAATGAAAGCCTGCAGTCCGTAATGCTGACACTTTTTGAGAACTGCAACCAAGTAATCAATGTAATCCTGGTCATAAATGCCACTATAAAAAAGCAGTGGTGGGTTGAGTGTAATGCAATCGGCGCATGTGCATAAAAGACTACGTACGGTCCTTCATGTTCAATAGCTTCCCAGGTAACAACAAAGCGCAGCAAGTTGAATCCAAGGTTCACCAATCGCTGCAGATGCTCATCGGCTTCATCTAGTGGGAACGGTCTTCCCACAAAACTTACTTTACGGTCATAATCCACCCAATAGCCATGACGTTGGTGAGAAGGCATGCCAACTGGCAATTTGGTGCCGCCGCTCAGGTTGACGCCTTTGAACAATACAGTGCGTCTCGTCTTTTTGTCAGTAAACCAAGGCCCATTCAAGTCCATCTCTTGTTTATTGTAAATGCTGATGAATAGAGAATAAGAGGAAAATGTAAATAAAAGGGAAAAAAAAAAAGAAAAAAGAGAGAGAGAAAAGGGTTGCTAAAATAGCAACCAGATGACCTCAATGGTTCTGTGTTCACAAATAGCATGAATTCGGACTTGGCTCAAATGTCTTGAAGGATAAAGAGCACCTTTTGCTGCAATTTCAGGTCATTTGGATCATTCGACACCTTGAACAGAGGCACTTTTAACTGTACAAATTCCTGCTGCAAATATCGCACTTCTTTGTCCATCTCCCTTATTATTTGTAAATCCATTGAACGCAATTCTCGATCAAGCTCTCGGTCAATTGACTAACAATGAAAAGGAGAAATTGAGCACCTCATGCTATCTGTCATCGATTCGCTTCTTACTCTGATCTCATTTGCATCCACTTTCACGCCAATCAGCTCCCTACACAAAGAAGATATCAGCGCTTGCCCATCACATCACTCTTGGACGACCTACTTTGCCATCAAGCTCTCCTTTTGCTTCTTGTAGCGGTTCTTGATGGATTCTCTGTGCGCAAACAGTTCCTTTTCCTTTTCATCTTGTCTCTGCTTGCATTTCTTCATAACTGACTTGAGCTCTGTTTCTTTGGCCATATTGGCAATAGCAATCAACACTTCCGGCGTAAGGGAAGTGGCATTTCTCAAGCTGTCTTCAGTTGATTTCTTTGTCAAATACTCTTGCCTCACTTGTTGGATCAGAGAAGGATTGATGTTGGAGAGATTCAGTCCAGCTAGATGGTCGTGCGTTGATGTGGAGGATTGTTGTGCTTGTGGTGAATCATTGGCATTGCTTGCTGTAGCAGGTGTCCTTACATTTTGACCCTACACGCTACAGATTATCACAAATGTTGCTCTTTGAGATTATTGAATGTAATCTACCTTGAGTAATGAGAGAATTTGATCGAGGCCTGACATGTATCGTTGTTGTAAAAAGAGAGCAGAGAAATTTTAGTGATGGAATGTGAGTTTAACCTTCAATACCACTGGAACGCTACTAGTCACAAGGGCATTTGATCCCCTTTTACTCTTTCTAATTATGAGAGGCATTTATCAAAGACTCGAGCTCAGAAATTGTGTCTAGTTGAAGGCCATGTTCGCTTTTTCGCATGAGTTTGCCATCACGACTCTTTGGAAGTATCATTTGCACTACATAATGAGCATGATTTGGCCAAATGCTATACACCTTTACATGGCGGAACACGATCCCATTTGATTTCCACAGTCAAGCGTATGATTTGCAATAAAGACATATCCTTTGGATTGCCTTCTAGTAGTGCTCGAAAGCTTTCTCGGTGGCCTCTCTAACATTTACATGCATTTTCACTGTCGAAAAACGCTGAATATCGAAGGTAACCATGGTAACAGCATTGAGCGGCTTTTGGAAAGTCAAATGTCAGGTGTCTCTCTCTTTATGAGAAGGGGTTTGCAGGATAGCTATTATCCTACAACCATCTTTCATCTATTGATACCAATGTGAAATGGTAGCTCTTGATACTCACGACAGTCCAGATCCAGGGCTTTTTCGATCGTATATATAATAGAGGTGGATTATTTGCGCTAATGAAATCATCATCATCCTTCATTCAAGGTTTCAGCTAAAAAGTAGTTTAATTCATGCAAACCTGTGAAATGCAAATCCTACGACACATTATCTCATGGGAATATTATTCTTTTTTCGCTTGGAAACATAAACAATAGGGCGTTTTATTCTCACAACCTAAGAGATTTGCGTATAAAATGATGGCATTTCACTTTAAACAAGCCTTTTTCTTTCAAACCACTTATATATAATATGAGCCAACGAAACAACAAGTACCATGTAACCATTGAAGATTGTCCTGATGAGGACGACTATCAACAATTCAACCAAAAGTCTGCGGGCATAGATGACATTGACATTAGTCATATCAATAACAACCAAGAAGAAAACAGCAGCACAATGGACATTGATTCGTCATCAAGAGGCAGTAAAAGACAGGCCTGGGACGAAGTTGACGCTTTGGAAGAACAAGCCAGAAGTGAAAAGATGCAAAATCAACCCACTGCCATGGCCAATGCCAAGCAAACTGCCCGTATTGTTGAGGAGGCTACTCAACAGTCTTCTGGATTCTAGGAATATGTAGTGTTTATTGACATGTAAATTTGAAATTGTAATAAAAGAAAATCACTGCTGCTGCTGCTGCTGCTGTGTTTCACTATTGCTACTGCGTGTGCTTCTGTGTCGTCGAGTGCTGCTGGATCGACGATGATGATGGCCTATAGAGTATTGTGAGTCTATTGCTGCAACACGACTGGATGTGAGGGTTTATACCTGTCATGATCACTCGTCCTCCAGTGGCCTGTGCTTGAAATGTAAGGGCATTCTGAGCCTGTTCAATTAACATTTCTGTCATTCGCTTCAGTCGAATGAATTGCTCGTCCTTTTCCCAATCCTCCTCGTTCTCTGCTTGCTGTATGATCTCCTCTCTAAGCTGCTGTTCTTGCTGCTCCTCGGCACTATGCACAGCGTGAATACGCAGCGTGGATGGTGCATCTAGAAAAAACTTACTCTGGAATTGTCATCATTTGTTTCTTGAACGAAGCAACCTGTTTTGCTTGATGACGGACAGTTGATTCCAGCATTTCATTTATTGTGAGCAACGATTTGTTTGAAATTTCTAAATCTGCGATCTTAAAAGTTGCAACATGTCATTAGTTCCGAATGCTTTTCTGACGATAATATCCGAATGTATCAAGGCACCTTTCGATTTATGCGAGCTTCAGACAGGCTGTCGTCGTTGGTATTTTGCTGCTCTTTTTCTTCTTCCTCTTCCTCTTCTTCTACCTCCTCTTCCTCCTCTGTTTCGTATTCACCATCTTCATTGCCGCTCAGTACACTCAAGTCTTCTTCTTGTGTCTGATCTACTGTTTCAGGCTTGTTTTTAGGCAATTGTAATACATGAGGTGGTGGTATGGGATCTGTCACTTGTTCGGGCTTTTGTGAGATTTGAGGTCGACTGAGCATTTTCAGCTGATAGTTGCCTGGCTTGTACAGCTCTACCACTGGCTTTTTGAGAGGCTGAACAGTGGCTGTATGCTGCTTCGGATCGTATAAGCTGAAGGTTGTTGATTTTTCATGGATCTTTGATGAAGCAATGACTCTAGAGGGTTTTGAAACGAATTGAGGAGGATAGTTTTTGACAGTAGTACTAGTATTCTGATTTGAAGGTCTTATGATATTGATTGCTTTTGGGGCTAATGAGTCCTTCATCATGCAAAATTACAAGAATGGAAAAGAAGAGATCATGCCATTCAAAGAGTTTGAAAGGCATTTATCAAGGTCAAATCCCACGTGATACCAGATCATGTTGTAGCATTTGAATGCCTTCGGGAAAAAGTCAGGGCATTTCCCTCAAGTGGAGGATGTCTAGTATTTATTTGTTGTTGCAGAGAAAAATGCAGCATTTGCCTTTCTCTCTTTTCCCTTCCTTTTTATACTCAACAACACACAATGGACGTTTACGATACAACTGCTGCTCATTCAGTGTCTGATGATGGCATCTCCAATTGCGACGAAGTGATAACGCGTAATGAAGCATGCGAGGTGTCGCCTCCCCCCCCCTTAATGGCATGCTAATATGTGATCATAGGCATTGTTACAGACTTGTTCTCCTACGACGATATCAAAAGAAGACGCATATTTGACCACTACTACTTTCCAAATGCCACATTCACATCGCCTATATTGAGGACGGAGGGTGTGCACAACATCAAGCAGTGAGTATTTTGCGCTGATCTTGTAGCGTCAGTTTCCTGTTAACAACTAGACAACAGCGTACTACTGGTATGGAAAACACTCAACAAAGAGCAGCCACAGATAGACAACATTTGCTTCAACGGAAAGACATGCGTTGTGTTTCTGACGCAAACGCTGTGTCCCAGAATGTTTCCCTGGATCAGAATAGCATTGCCAGTTACCGTTGTACTGGAATTCAAGGAAACCGACAAGGACAGCGGGCTGCTGAAGATTGAGACACATCAAGAGCAGTGGACAATAGAGGGTGAGGAGACGGAGCCAGCGGACCCAATGTCATGATTACGCCACAGCAACTAAATTGTTATTATATATAACAGGTATATTGAAGGCAATCCCGTTTGTGTCGTTTTGGTATGACCATGTCGTACGCACCATGATTGGTAAACTGCTCTCTGCCACGGGAGAGGCAGTGTATACGGCAACAGAAACAGCAAGTTTACTTGTACTGAGAAGCAAAGAAATTGAAGAAGCTAAAAGAAGGCTAGAGTCTGGTGCGTATGTAGTGGTCGATGAGAATGACGATGGCAGTGATCAGGGCAAAAAACAAGAGCAAGTGATGATGCTGAGGATCAAAAACTCATCGTTCTCTTCCACGGCCTCTTGATTGCCATGGTGTACTAGTAGTATTATAGCAGTAGTGTATTCCCCTCATTCCATCCACATTCAGCTGGTTTCGTCATAAATCATAGCATCTATACTTGACATGTCTGCATTTGACTCATATTCAAAGCCGATCCAAGACTAGCAGAGAACAATGCTGCATGAGTTGAGTTTACAGTTCTGGCAACAAAGTTCAGAATAAACACGTGTCTCTGAATATGATGTGTGTTCAATTTCTTGGTTTTTTCTTTTTCTTTCTTTCTTTCCTTTTCTTCTCCTTATTATCTTACAACATGAACGCTGAATAGTAAGGCTTCAGCAGGAAACAAGTATTGACAAACAACTCATGTGCCACTCTCATGTAGCGACTATCTTTTCAAACTACTCCTTATTGGAGACTCTGGTGTAGGCAAATCCTGTCTATTGCTTCGTTTTGCCGACGATACTTATACCGAAAGCTACATTTCAACTATTGGCGTCGACTTTGTAAGGACTTTGTGTGCTGATTACTGGCAAGAAGCCCTTGTATTAAGCCATCCCATTCTGTAGAAAATCAGAACTATTGAATTAGAGGGAAAGACTGTGAAGCTTCAGATTGTAAGTTGCTGCTTTTGGTACAATGTCGTTGATATTAACAAGAAACTATAGTGGGATACAGCAGGTATAGCAAAGATCCTCAACTGTCTTGACATGAATATAAACCTTTTGTATAAACACAGGCCAAGAACGTTTCCGCACAATCACCTCGTCTTACTACAGAGGAGCACATGGTATCATTGTGGTCTATGATGTAACTGATGCTGATAGTTTCAACAATGTCAAGCAGTGGATGCAAGAAATCGACCGTTATGCCGCAGAGGGCGTCAACAAATTATTAGTGGGTAACAAGAGCGATTTGACTGACAAGAAGGTGGTTGAGTATACAGAAGCCAAGGTAGGGGGGGGGGGGTTGACGCTGCGTGTGATGATCACATTTCGGTATTAATAATGGCCCTTGATACAGGAATTTGCTGATTCTATCACTATACCTTTCTTGGAAACATCTGCAAAGGACTCGACCAACGTCGAGCAAGCATTTTTGACCATGGCCAAGCAAATCAAGGACAGAATGGGCGCCACTGTCCAGCAGCAACAGCAGCAATCAACTGTTAAAGTAGGTCCCGGTGCCTCACTCCAGCCTGGACAGAACAACAGTGGTGGTGGCTGTTGTTAAATGTAATATCGCTTGGATGTGACAATTTACCGCACAAACAACTCACATGGCATTTACACTCTTTTTCTTCCTCTTTTCTTTCGTACAATTATAAAATAAATCAACCTTATAAGCATACACATGGAATTATTCTCGATTCTTTGGCAGTTCCTGCTGCTGTGGGCATGTCTGTATATCATTGTGTTTGTGCTTCAGATTATCAGCACCCGCAAGAAAAAAGAGCCCTCTCGACGACGACCCAATTCGCTGCTGCCCACCTTTTCCATTGTCGATGATAACAGCAAAGAGCCACAGCAGAGAGATCAGTGGGAGATCAAGCTGTTCCAAGTCAAATACACAACGCAGCGACTAAACAACTTGTTTGGCAGGCTGACTCGATTAGCGCCTTCTTTTTGGAACATGTGGTTTACCTGTGGTGTCGTTGCAGCTTCGATTTTGATCTTTGTGGGGATGGTTGTCATTTTATTCGCTGCAGTCAAGATTCTGGCCAGTGCAAAGCAGATTATCATGCCTAGCCAAGCCAGCAGCAATGGCAGCTTGAGGAAAAGAGGCATAGAAGGAGTGGATGAGGATGATCAAGTGTTCTTACCCATGGTAATGTAGTGGGTTGTGTAAAGAGAGGCTGTAGGCGCTAACCCTTTGCGAAAAGATACCCGGCGTCACCTTGCCAATGTCACATATCGGTTACTATCTACTAGCACTGACCGTATGTGGATTATTCCACGAAGCAGGCCATGCAATTGCATCTTACAGCCAAGGCGTTCCCATACAGAGTTCAGGCATGTTTGTCGCTTATTTGTATCCCGGCGCCTTTGTCAATATACCAGACCAGCAACTACAGAGCCTAAACGCATTCAAACAGCTTCGAATTATATGCGCAGGCGTATGGCACAACCTTGTCTTGTATGCATTTTCATTCATCTCGCTGGCAGGAGGATTGAAGCTACTGCTGCTGATTTTGGGCTGGCAATCCCTGGAAGGCTACGGTGGTGTCAGTGTTGTACATATTCGAGAAAACTCGCCATTAGCGCCGCATTTCCCAACATCCACCATCATATACCAACTAGATGATTTCCCTCTCGTCAACAACATTGAGGACTGGAATGCCCATTTGTTCCAAGAGGATGGCAGAAACAAGGTCAAGCAAGGCTTTTGCACTGCATTGCCGACAAAGGACTATGGCACCAGTTGTTGCAACATCAATGATGCGTATCCCTTTGGACAGTCAGACAACGCTTCCATCTCCTGCTTCCACCCATTCCCCAACACAGGCAAGCAGTCAGATCGTCTATGTTTGCCAACACTGCCTGTGATAGCATCCACCAACCCCGAACGATGTTACAAAGCTTCTGATTGCTCTTCTTTGTCTGGCATGGAGATGAGCTGTGTTACACCATACACACCGTCAGTTACGGGGCAAGTTGTACGAATTTATGCTCGATTCCCTGGCTGGATCAAGACCGAGGATGAAAATAACGAAAAGGTGTTTGTGTTTGAAGGCGAATTGGTCGACATTTGGGAGAGTGGTAAGCTGCATTCGAGTTCGAGGCAAGACATCAGGTGCCAACTACTATTTGTTTTTTACCCATAGTAAAAGTGAGTTTGCTGACACCCAGATTTTGGATTCTGCCGTCATCCCTGCCTCACATTCTGGAGCTCACATTGAGGTAAGTCTGCTGCATGGCGCTACTCTAGCTGGGCAACGATTGACATGCAGTATACCTTAGATACATTTCCTCATTCACCCTGGCCTTGGCAATGCTAAACATATTGCCTGCCTTTAAATTGGATGGCGAATTTGCATTAGAGCAGTTTTTGATCTTGTTGCTACAATCTCAAGATGCGACCCAAGTGACTACAAGATCCAACGAGACGCATCGGTCTACTAGGAAAATACATGATGCCATTGTAAGAATCACGTCCGTTGTGGTGGGATTTGTGATTGTTGGCAGTATTATCGTGGGGCTCGTTTCATCCAAGCTATAGACGTACATTCAACAACCGAGCTGGGCGGAACGCGGGGTGCTACCTAATACCCACCACCACCGTCACCAAGCTAAAACTTGCAAATGAGGATCGCACATGTGTTGGTTAGAATTACATATAGATTCTCCAAAATTGTAACTATTTATACACCCTTCTTTTCACTTTTGTTCCATAGAAATAATAAAATGATGAACATTTTTCGTCTTTGTGCTGATCTAACACATTTAGCGTCCATCTTTATTTTGCTTGCAAAGATTAGACAAAGCCGTTCTTGTGTCGGTAAGAAAGAGGGAGAGAGAGACTCGATGCAGTTCTCGAAAAAAGTAGTAATCGAAATTAAAAAATGTTGCATTACATTAGGTATCTCGCTCAAAACTCAAATCCTATTTTGCGTCGTCTTCTTGACGCGATACATTGATGTGGTCTACAAATTCCATTCTGTCTACAACACCAGCATGAAGCTCTTCTTCATTGCCTCGTCCTTTTACGTCTTGTACTTGATGATGAAGAAGTTTAAGGCCACTTACGACCCCAATCTTGACACCTTCCGCAACGAGTATCTGCTCGTATTCGCCGCCGTCTTGTCTGTTCTCCTCTGTTACGAGTATACTCCTGTCGAGGTATGTTGGGTAGAATGCTGATGTTGTGGGTTCCTGTAAAACTAAGACATGACGCAGATTCTTTGGTCATTCTCCATCTGGTTGGAGTCGGTCGCTATTCTACCACAGTTGTTCATGTTGCAACGCACTGGCGAAGCAGAGACTATTACAACTCACTATATTTTTGCTTTGGGTGCTTATCGTACGCTTTACTTGTTCAACTGGGTTTATCGTTACTATTTCGAAGAGAATTACACTGTGGATTGGATCGCCTCTATTGCCGGATTACTGCAAACTGCGTTGTATAGTGATTTCTTCTATATTTATTACGTCAAGTGAGTAGAGGTCTTTACTATTGAAGGATGTAAGCTAATTTGTTATTTGGAAATAGGGTTGTTAAGGGACAAAAGTTTGAATTGCCAAA
>JAXQGS010000933.1:0-13128 GCA_037040325.1 Mucor sp. M7501 | reverse complement strand
ACCATCGGAAAGAGGGACGTCTTTTACGTCAGAAAAAGTTTTCAAAAACATTTAGTACCGCTCAGAACGGGTAATTAAAATTTTCATGCGTATGCATATCGAAGGGAAATTAAAATTTCCAGGCAAAGGTGAATTGACAGGGAAACTAGCATTTCCAGACATATCCATGACAGGGGAATTGACATTTGCATGAATTTCCATGTCAGGGAAACTCAAATAACCCTGTTCATTCCCCGAAAGTCGTGAAACGTTCGTAGCCCTGTAACCTTGAAACGGACAGGGGAACTCCCGTTTCCGTGCATATCCCGTACATTTCCATGTACAAAATATTTGCAGTGATTTGGAACAGGGTCCTATCCTGGGTTCAGGTTCTAGGGAAGACGCACCATACGGCATTTTCTTATGATCATTGTATTATTTGTGGACGACATCAGCATTTGTACTGTTAATGGTTTTTATAGTCTTGCTTCATTGTTTAATCTTTTTTTGACGTTTTCGCTGCATAAAATTCACAAAGTATATTTCTTGATTTTCGCCATTTTCGGCTGCTCCTTGAGCGTCTAAAAATCTGGGTTTTCTGATATTTTCATCATCATAACGATGCAAACATGACCACATTTTTACATGCCACTGTGCGTCGCATTTTACTCTATCGTTTGAACCATTAGTTTTGGAATGTTTTGTAGTAGAGTTTGTTTATATCGCTTCAAACAAGCGTTTTTCAACATGCAATTTTCACATTAACGGTATTAAACTCCCGTTGCTTTCAAATTCCGACTAAAATGGGCTGCTACACCCTTTGTCTTTACGAGTTGATTACGGCTCTAAATGCATATAAATATTATAATTTCGAATGACATTCATGTTTTTGAGATGCCAAACTAACGCATAGTAAAAAGATTCGAGCATAAATGGTTATTTTTACGGGAACTACAAGTGGCCAAAGTCGGGCTATTTTTGACTGTATTTTTACTGATATTTTCTGCAGTATTCCTACTCAAATTGATTGATAAAGACCTTGATTGCTCAAAAAAGTGGTTGTATTTTTAATCTAGTTAGTCTTCAACCTGTATACAAACAGCTTTGAACTATAAAAATACACCTGCTTGTCTTGCTGCGTATGCATTCTCCAAATATACAATATATTATGCAATAATTCTCAACTTACCAACTGTCTGTTTCGTTTCATCCATTAGATAGTCTATTCTTTTAAAAGTAAAGTTCGTATCTCGGTCATTGCATAATATCCTTGTTAATTTCTTCGTCACTGATGCGTTTTTCTATTTTCTTATGTATTAGCGTCATAAATCCTAAATCATTGCATGTTGATCTGGCTTGCATGATTTCTTCTTGTCCTCATATAGTAAAATACATTGCTTGATATAAATTCTATTGAAACTCTCTCTCTTTCTTTCTCTTTTCCTTTTTCTATTTTGATTGTTATCATTTTTTCAATTACACTGATGCTTCGTGCATGTTGATCTTGCAGTAAATGATTTGATTTATCAAGCAATACATTCTGGTTAACAGAGCGAGCCAGAGGTATGTTTGCGCACCAATGATTCGATACATTTTATTCTAATGAATCATTAGAGTAATCCTGATCGTTGCATTGTGTATACAAGGTGCTTTCAAATCAAACAATTGCCAGCATTAGCAAATAGTGCTAAATCACAGCTAAACCAGAACAAAACTGCAACAAGATTTAGACAATTGTCTCGTCGGCATAATTTCAGCAAGAGACGAAATTACAGCAAGGTGGTTAGAGAAAAACTGCAATAATGACATCTTCGTAAGTTCATCAGTTATTCATGTTTATCGAAATCTGATATTGATTGATAAATTCTAGATGGATAAAAGAGCAGCAGAGGTCGATTCATTCTGGCGCAAATTGATATCCGTACATTCTGGCTCTTCTTTGCAATTGATTTATTATGGCTTCTAATAATGCATTTTATTTAGAGCGTCATTGAAGCCAATGTTCTTTTACCAGTATCAACTGCTACATTAACAGAGGCGAAATCTTTAAAGCAGCAAGAAACCAAACAGAGCTGAATTTCATGGTAAAGGTGTGGTGGCTACAAGTTTTTGAACTGGTGTGCGAAAAATCAAACGAGTCGATCATATAGGGAGAATCCGTTCCATTCAACACCACTACTATCAATCTCCTGAACAACCAAAGCAAGGCGAATACAATTGACTGCAAATTAGATGGTCGTATCCTTTGCAAAAACAATCCTGCCCTAGATCTTTGCCATATAGAGGCCTCCAAGATGTTGTGTATCAAGACAAAATATGAACATGACAGACTCAAATTGGCGATTGAATCCAAATGCACTCTTGATGACAACTTGCTAACGACCTCTATGTCTCCAAATCTGGTTCGCCACCAGGTTCCAAACATGCAATTATCAGGCTTGCAGACTGTTGTACGTTCATTGTGTCTCGTGTATGCTGCTTTATATACCCGCTGTTGATCGCATGACCTCTCCCTCCCCACTTGACATCATTTGGTTTTTCTGAACCTTGATTTTTTTATTTTTTCTTTTCCTTCTTCTAGTTTGATTGCCTTAGGACAGAAAATGCTCTACTAGCAAGCTCGTCAAAATGTCTTGGTTCAACCATTGAGCCCCAAAACGTCACTAGCAACGTGTCTTCACAAACAAGCATTGATACAAGCGGCACGTACCAAACATCCACCGACCAAGAGCTTCCTGAACTGGATGGAGACTCACTTTTGCCTTGCCTAAGTAAACAACACATTATACATCTTGCAACAATCAGTATTGATGCATTCTGTTTCACAGTGGACTTTGCATGGCGTTAATCGCAGCCTCCAACCGAATGAATTTAGAAACAAAGCCATTTGGTACATTACAAACGTAAAAAATCAACACTATGGAAACCATGGCACTCAATCATGTGGATCTATTTGGTGACAACTTGGACTTCTTGAGCCAGGAAGATGCTCTGTCGGACCATCATTGGAAGGTACTCTACAAGTTCTACATCATGCTCAAACAAGACTAGCTATTTCAAAACGTAAGTGTGATGCATCATCCCCTCTTTGCTAGTAGCATCAATTAATCAATGAGATATAGATTGGGAATGAATGACATCGTTGATGTCTTCATATGGACTTGTTTTCTCCCCAAGCCCAAGCTGCAATTGAGCAACTACTTTCTATAGAAATGTTGAATGACAGCCAGGTTGATAGCAACAGCTGTACAGTAGCCGATGCCATTATAACAAAGGTATGCAGAGTGGTTGGCTTTTTATCGAGGGTTTCTTATACTCAACGCATTACTTGTGCGCCATAGTTCTTGACGGAGGAAAACGAAGACAAATTTCTCGAAAGGGTTGCAAAAGAGATAGAAAAGGCCAGCAACGTTGACAAGGCCATCAAACGTCTATATGTTCATATGTAAGTTGCTTTACTATTTCTTCATCACACGTTTATAAACCAAGAGGCTTGAGTAGATTGGAATCAATGCACATGTACCAAGAAAATGGGGTGTTCACTGAGGCAGACGTAATCATCAAATTATACGGAGAATTTGTTTTGTGATAGCGGCTTCAAGCTTACCTGGTATGTGTTATTTTTGCCCACCCAAAACTACTGCATGTATCAATGGCTCATGGTAAATCTCGTAGATAGGAGCGACACCATCAATTCATTCAGCGACACTGGCTCAAAGCGACCAACCTTTCCCCAAACATGATGGTGAACGAATTCGCAAAAACAGCAAAAGAATCCAAGTATTACTATGACAAAAAGAAGTTACTCTCGCTCCCCTCAAGCAGCACGTACAGCGAGCAAAGATGGAATTGCAAGTAGCAGAACAAGTTGTCATGCCCTTCATAGTGACTCAAGGATTGGAGGCGGACTCATATTGCTTGCGTGTCATTGACAGAAAGGGATGTACTATCCAGAAATTGGCTGACATGGATTTACCAACACGCATATCTGATCTGAAGGAAGGAGGGCAAGATTCGTTTATATATACATCAGTTGCAGCAAATCAAGGTGTGTATTGAACGACATGGATCATTGTGTCTGTAATCTCATGACTCTATGATTTACTAGTAAATGTGCTCAAATTTCAAGAACATCACTGCCAGCAAACGCCGCATTTCAAAAAGTTCACACCGTTATAATCAAAAGATGATCAAAATGGACCCATTTTTAAAAAATACAACCTCTTTGGTAAGTATGCTGAATATAGAGTGCCATCTGAATGACAGAGAGCCTGATTATGTGTGTAGGGGTGCTAGAGGATGGTTGAATGAAAATTACGACAACGACACTAGCCTGCCAGACTTTTTCCGTCAAGGCTCTTACACGTTTGACATGAAAGCAACCGCTGAGAAAGACTATTTCAACACAGTTGACGATATGGCAAAGGATTGCAACAATGAGGAACGCCAAGAATGCCCAAGACAACAACTATTGGGTAAGGTAGTTAAAAACATTTGATAAATTTGATATTGACAATTGCGAAAATCAGTTGCAACAACCTTGGGGTTTTATCGTTACCTCGCAGAGAAAGAACAAGCTCAAGAAGGCAAAGATCGAGCATCTGGAATTAGCATACCAAGGCCATCATCAAGTTCTATACAAAAACGACATGTAAAGAAGCAAAGACATATTGCTGATTACCGGGATTCCATCGGAACCATCATTGGCTCATCCGCTAGGTCCTTCTCCTCGACCTCCAACAAGGAGAGCTACGGTACTTTAAAACGTAAGTTGGCACATCGTCCTCTCTTTGCTTGCAGCATCAACTAATCAATCAAATATAGTCTCGAAATGTACAACATTATTGATCTATCAGACATCTCAGACACCTCGCATATGAACTTGTTTAGTAGCAAGGCTCAAGCAGACATTCAAGAACTCTTTTCACTGGATGAATGGAATCAAGGCCAGCACGATGGCTGTAAAGTGCCTGAAGCCATAATCAAGAAGGCATGGAGAAGAGCCAGTTTTTATCGAGGGTTTCTTGAACTCTACACATTACTTGTGCGCGATAGTTTTCCAAAGAGCAGAATGTGGACAAGTTTCTGTCGAAGGTATCAAAGGAGATTGAAGAAGCCCTGAACGTGGACAAGACTACAAAGCGCATCTACATCCAAATGTAAGTTTCTTCATTATTTCCTCATCACAAGTTTATGAGCTGACAGCATCATGTAGCTTGGAGTCGATGCTCTATGACAAGTAGCTATCTCTACGCTTATTCTCGGAGGCTGACTTAATCGTCAAGATCTATGGTCCAATCCTGGAAAACGTGTTCAGGGCAGTAGTCTTAGGCTTACGTGGTATGTATGTGATATCTTGGAAGAGGATGGCGTTGTCTGCCTTGTGTGTGCGTCAGCGACTAATGGTAAATCTCGTTGATAGGGGGGACACCATCAATCCATTCAGCGACACCAGCTCAAGAATGGATCTAAGAATTTTTCATTGTCTATCCGCCAAATGATACAATGTCAATCAATCAGTTCAGATTCATGTACCAATTCGATACTTGGAAGTGAAGCTCAATGGCGAATTGTGAGACCTTGCAATTACATCGTTTCTGATCAGCAATCTCTCACCTCTGCTGGCACGCATCTTAAAAGAGGAAAACCGCCTTTCACCAGACATCATGGTCAATGAATTTGCTAAAGCCTCCAAGGAGTCTTTATGGATTTAGAAGCAGCTAAATGGCTAGTGGTCCCTTTTATCATTACCCAAGGTCTGGAAGGAAATGTTTATTACCTGCGTGTTATTGACAGAAAGTGGTGTGCTATCCAGAAATTGGCTGACATGGACTTGCCAACATGCATCTCTGATCTGAAGGAAGGAGGGCAAAATTCGTTTATATATAAATCAGTTGCAGCAAATCAAGGTGTGTATTGAACGACATGGATCATTGTGTCTGCAATCTCATGACTTTTTTGGATTATTAGCAAATGTGCTCAAATGTCAAGAATACCCCTACTAGCAAACCCCGCATTTCAAAACGTTTACACTGTTATAATCAAAAGAACATCATATCAAGATGGACCCTTTTTTCAAAAGAAACCTCTGGGTGGATGAATACGAGTGTGAATCATCGTCTGATTCAGAGGAAGAGTTCTAGCTACATGCATCCCATTGATCCCTGGTTGTTCTTTATGCTCAACATATTTCCAATAGACAAGTCGTTTTAACTTGTCTACATCACTTTTACTACTCGCTTCTATGATACCTCTCCATCACTGCTAATAAAGATACACTTTAATACAAAAAAAAACCTCTCCATCACTTTTACTACTCGCTTCTATGATATCTTATATTCACCTCTCTACATCAATTTAATAAATAGCATAACAAGTATTAGCACAATGATACTACACATCTACTACTAAGGGCAATTTTACACATCCATCATGTTGCAAGTGAACCATAGAGAGATTGCATTTTATTGCAGAGATCTACAAATCTAAATCTACCTCGTGCTCATCCGCCTCGCTCGCACTCGCAATGTATGGTCGAATATAGGCCTCTTGCTCGTCTTTCTCACACGCACAGGCTTGGTAGCTGCTGCCAGCAATGTGGTGGGTGTTGTGGCGTGTGCCGAGTTTTGAGACTGGGATGATGTACTAGGTCTTGGCACGATAATGGCAGAGAGGGGTCTCGCATGCCGTCTATGATGAATGGCGGTGGATTTGGTTTCCTCTGGAATAACGCTGTAAGATGGGTGTGCTGTCATGGGGCTGTCCACGGCATCCTTGTCGAAAAACAAGGGCTTGAACGAGGGCCCACCCAGAGCCACGGAAGCGCTCATGCGTCGTCTGCCGCCATGCAGATGGTCAAACGTGCTCGACATGGGATGTGGGCTATGGCTAAAGTCAAAGATGGTAGGGCTGCCGCCGCCTTCCAGCAAGAGACTCGAGCTGTTTTCGCCCTGGATGTTACGCAGCATCTTGTTGGCCTTGAGGTAGATGGAATCCGCGTGGTGAGCAGGCTGCTGTGTTGTGGAAAACGACTGCTGCAGTGCAGTGCTGACGCTGGTGGAGCGATGTCTGTTGCGCTGTCGATCGCTTCTGCGCCTGACCTTGACATCCAGCGTGTCCTTTTTCAGCTTGTCCAACAGGCTGTGCAGAATAGCCTTGTCGTCCTCGGCGTCGCCAGCCTTTCCCTTGAATGAACCCGCATTGCTGTTTGCCCGCTTCCGTCTCTCCTGCTCCCGCTTCTTTTGCTTGTCGATGCGGTCCTGCTTGAGTCGCACTTCTCTCGAGTCGGCCGAGCACTTTTCCCAGGAGTCTGTAAACGCCTTGAAGATGCCGAAAAACTCGTCTGGCTGCATCTTTTTGGGATCCTCGCCGTAAAACTTGACTGCCTGGTCGTAGGACTCGTCCATCTTTTTCGACAGCATGCAGACTCGCTTGAATTCAGTGGACGCCTCCTTGTAAAAGGTGTGCATGGCCGAGGAGAACTTGTCCAGCTCAATGCCTTGGTCTTCCTGGTCGTCTTTTACGGGATAGTGCTCCTGCAGCTCTGCTTCCAGCTTGTTCAAATCAGACTCGATTGCTTGGTACTCGGCTGCCATTTCCGTTCGAGACACCTTGGAGGCCAACCCGCATTCGTCCAACTCTTCCAAAAAGGCCAGCACATTGGGAAAGTTCTTTTCAACAGCGTCTACCAGGAAATGGAGCAGCGTGGTTGATTTTGACGTGCCCTTGGTATCAATCAGCTGGTTTTGGGGTGAGTATAGCCTGCCATCCGCTGTGAGAGCCTGGTTGACTTACCTTGTTGATACTGGCTATTTTGATGCCAAACGCGCCTCCACGGTATGTGTTTCCATTCAGGAAATTGCCCAGCAGCAGCACCAACTATCAGTATGTAGATTAGCATTGCACACTCCATGTATTCCATCAAAAGAGACCTACATGCAAGAGTTCCTTGAAATGCTTGGCATCCTTGAGGGCCAGTGATGCATTGTAGACAGAGGTCATTTGCTGTATATATATTTTTATATAAATGCCAGGCTACACGTGGGCATGAGGACACGGCACTTACCTTGTGCAGCACTGTGTATCGCTCCCAAAACGTCGCTTTAAACAGCATACACTCGAGTCGCTCCTTGAGCCGCTTGATCTTGAGCATCTACATGATGTCCACCTGTGATAAGCTACCGTCCTTCCATCCCGCACCCTCTATAGATGGCGTACCTGCAGACAAAACTTTTCTGGGATGCCCAGTTTCTCTACTTCCTCCAACGGTGAATCATTGTACGCTGTAATCTTTTTCGCTTCCTCTTGCGAAGGCAGGTATTTGAGTAGGTTCAGTATAATCTGCTCGTCTAAAAAGTAAGGGTCCAGGCGAACAAAATAGTAGCGAATTTCATCAAACGGGATCTTTTTGGTGATGCTCTTGATAAAGATGTCTAGTGGAGCAGTGGTGAGTATATCTACATAAGCAAACAGCACGCTTCTTCTTACTCATGTTGTACGCCTTTTTGGTGTCTAAAATGTGTGTTTCTTGCTTTTGTTGTTTGGTCTTGATCTCCACTGCCGGCTTTTGAGCAAACGTCAGCTCCACATCATCAAAGACGCCTGCTTTGGCAAGTTGGTATTCCATGATAGAGTCGGTGGATTCCAGCTGTTTGTGCAGCGACAGTTCAATGTCTCGCTCAAATTCGTCCCAAATCGTTTGCTGGATGTTGATAAAGTTCATCTTTTCCCATTCTACAAATTTGAGCTTTTGCTTGGCTTGAAATGCGCTTGGTTTTCTGCCAGTTGCACCCAGAAACACAGGTGGTAGCGGTGGAGACGATGCTGGTGTATTGGTAGCATTACTGTTCGGTGGTGCGGGCGGTGATTGCTTGTCATGGGCTGCATGTTGTAGCTGCTGTGATAGCGTCTTGGTGCCAGATGACGCTGCTGGTGCAATAAAAGAGGGTGGTGGTGGTGGGGGAGGAGGTGGTGGTGGCGGTGGCGGTGGCGGTGGAGGAGGAGGGGGCGCCGGTGGGGCAGCAGCAGCAGCAGCAGCAGCAGTATCCAAAGGCTGTTCTGTTGTAGCTGTATCCTCTTCCAAGACTGTTGCTGGCAGTGGCGATGGGAATATAAACTCGTCCAGAGAGTGAAAGCTGGGAGATCCTGCCAGTTCACCATCCACCAACACGGTAAATGCAGGAGATGACAGCTGATTTGGCTTGTCCTCTTCTACAGGCACTTCCTCATTCACAGACCTTCTGGATCGATGACTACCCACCGTGCTTGATGTCAATGAACGCACAATCTCCTTGTCGCTGGGCATTTTGGTGGAGCCCTGTGAGCTGCTGTGAGATCGATTGGTGGCTGTGGAGCTCTTGCGACTGGTGCTGGTCAGACTGGGCGATTTTGTCACTGATTTCTTGCTGGTCGACTGGTTGGAGTCCACCGAGTTGCCTCTGGATTTGGTCTTTGCCACAGGGTCCTGACTGCTCTTGCGCACAAAACTGCCAATCTTTGACTTGAACGACTGTCGCAGTGTCTCTGAAAATCCAGCATTGTTCGAGGGCTGTGTCTTAGTGTGTTCTATGGCGGACACGGCTGATTTGGGCGATGGTATCGACGGCGAGTGATCTGCTGCGTCGGGGGCAGTCCAGGAGCTTCGAAGGGGATTCTCGCTCTTTTTTGCTGTGGTAGGTTTTCTGCTCAACGTATTAGGCTGCTGTGGTGATTTGTCGCCAACTGCCTGCTGCTGCTGCTGATTTCTAAAGCTGCGTCTCTTGGGTGAAGGGTTGCCGTATTCGGTAAGACTGCGCACGGAATCGTGCAGTTTGCGCATCTTTGTTTCCGTGTCCAGCAGCTCTGTCTTGTACTTTTCCTCTGCGCTCTTGAAGAATATCTTGAGCATGGCATTGCTCTGCTTTGCTAGACTGAGGTCCTTTTCCAGGTACTCGATCTTTGCCTCCAACGAGCCAATCACGTCTTCTGAGCCATCCGCATGCGTCTTTTTGCTGCTGCCATCGTTGTCTTCTATTGTCTGCGAGAATTTGGGTATAAGGTTTTGTACATTAAATTCGGGATTGTCATGATGGTAGCTGGTCTGGTCCATGGCCACTTGCTGCACAAGCGTGTCAATCAGCTGATACTGGTAGTAGCTATAGTTGCAGCAGCAGTTCAGTACTCAACGGTCATTGTGCATCCCTGTTTGCATACTACCTCTTGTCTGGATTGTCTTGGATTTTCAGCAGAAAGCACAGGATGTTGTGCAGGTGCTGGAATGACGGTGTGTCACGTGTCGCTTCCAGCAGCAGCTGAAGCACGCTGGCTGGATCCAGGTCGTAGTAAGACTCCATCTCCTCCTGGATCGTGTCGGCCTCAATGTCGTCTCGGAACTTTTGGATGGCCAGGTTGATGTGCTCGTGGTTCAGCACCCCCATCTTGGCGAACACGCTGCTGATGCCAGCCTGCTCCAGCTCGTATCCCACCAGCAGCCGCTCCTTGCGGTCCTCCACCAAGTCTGGCCGGATGAGCGTGTTGATAAACAGGACGCTGATAAACATGTACTGTGTGATTTGCGAGTCGCCTGCGCCCACCATGCCCGTCATCTTCAAGTCGCTGCTGGCTCCCACAGCCGACCCCATCTTTCCTCTGCCGTCCAGCGTCTTTTCCAACGCCTGCATCCACGCATCAAAGCGGCTGAACTCGGGCCCGTACTGCTTGAGCAGCTCCATGCCGTGCAGCACCATGGACCGTCCGTTGGGCAGGAAACAGAAGGCTGTCAGCGATTCGCACGCCTGGGTGCGTGCTGGTATAAAGGGCGATATAAGCGATATGCAGAAATTGTCAATGATGCGGGCGTGCTTGAATGCTTCTTGCAGGCCAGACTTGAGCGTGTCATTAGTTTGTATCGCCATCCACATGCCCGTCCTTTAACTCACCTTTTTGTTCATCAGGGTATCCAGGCACTTGAGTATCTCCAGCTCAATCTTGTAGTCGTTTTGCGCTCTACCGTGCTGCTTCTTGTGGATGGCGCCTAGTTCCTTGGCTATGATTTGCATGCCACCCTCCTCAATGAAACACTCTAGCCAGCTATGCGCAGGAGTTTAGTCTTGTTCAATTCCCATGCTGCCGTGGTGCTGAGGCGTTACCTGTCTGATGTGCGAATGTAGTACGATGCTTCCAAGATCAACTCGTAGCTGATGCCTGCCTCTCGTTGTTGCTGCTGCTTGGTGAGCATCCTGATGTATTTCGACGGCGCTGACTTTTTAGCTGCTGCTCCTGCTGCTGCTGCTGCTGCTGTGGGTCTGGCCGCCTTCTTGCTGGCTGCTGTCACTCGAGGCGTGAGGGGGGATTGCTCATCAGACAAACTGGCAAACTGCTCTGCGCTCAGATCCAACTGTCTCTAGCAATACACATGTTATTCAGTCGTGGGCTCTGCTGCGTACGCTGGATGCTACCTACTGCCACCTGGCTAAACAGGTCTTCGTTCTCCTCCTCCTCCTCCTCCTCCTCCTCCTCGTGCTCATCGTCATCGTCGTCCGTATTGGAATGCGAAAAGTCTGTATTGATCCACAGTTTATCTGGTTTTGAATTAATAAACGACTCGACTATACATTGTAGGATTAGCTTGTCGCCTGCGAATCCCAAGGCAAATCAAAAAGGCAGCCGTACCTGAAACATGGTGAGGCTGAGGGGTGTAGCTGGGAAACACATCCAGCTTGTTGAGCGAGGCCAGCGTCTTTTCCTTCTTGGCGTGGAGGCTGCTGTTGCTGGCGCTGATGTTGTTGCTGGTCGAGACGCTCGACACGGAAGATATGGACGTTCTTCTGGTGTAGGGCCGCCTGCTGTTGGTCTTTCGGCTGTTGCGCTTGTTTCCAATGTTGGATATAAAGTCCATGGTTGTTCAATAGATGGCTCACACTCCCAAGTGTGGCATGTACTGTGGGGTGGAAAAAGGGAAAAGAAAGGCAAAAAAAAACTACGAAAAAAAATAAAGGAGAACAATAAAATGGGAAACAGAAAAGATGAGATGTTACACACTTCTCTCCGTCACCTCGCGATCTGTTCACGTTTTTGTGACATGAAGCCTAGGTAGCACACATGGCTTTTGTTACAGTGATGGTTGCTACACATTTGAATTGGAAGCCTTGGCTTCAAAGAGTTGTACATTGGATGCTAAGGGGGCGCCTAGCGAGGCCCAGATGATATATATATATACGTCAAGTTGCCTATAGTAGAGTGCAAATGACTCGTTTCATTGTATACAAAAGACTGTAAAGGCCAAATGATCGACAACACAATGGACGATTGGGGGGGGGGACAGAATCATAACAGACTGGAGTGTTACGATCCGTCTTGATGCTATACTAAGCTTCAGAGTATGAAACCAGTAATGTAAATCTTCAGCCATCTCGTTCGGTGAGAGCCCTCCACAACTGTGTACCTGGCATTTTTCAAATACCCCAAGCCTGTATTGATCGGAAAAACGTACACACAGACTGACAAAACACTAGCATTCCCTTATGATACTCAAAAACAAGCAAAGTATAGCAGCACTTTTTCGTGTTAAAAGCTGTTTTAGACTGCAAGAACAGCGCCAAACAATCCTTCTCGCCTAGCACCTACTGACACCTTTGCTCCACTTTTTGGGAATCGACCAAGATTAACCCAAACCGTCTACAAAACATGAAAAACCAAACGATCGCAATTGTAATCCAAGACTTTTGATATGGTATATATAGATGTTTCTCTCGATCCAATGCAACTTCTGAACCCATTTTGGTGAGACCTTTATATTTAATGTATTAAATCGATAATCAGAAGCGACTTTCAATACTGAATTGCGAGTCCTGATATTTGCCTTGAACTCCTTTGCAATCGAATTGTTTCTGATTAGTAAATCTCTTGCTTCTGCTAGTATGTGTCTTGAGTGAGCAAGCATAGCTTGACCATTTGCGCAACACACCTAAAATCGATGCAATGTCAGACTTGATCCAAGCTTCTTGCATGTCTCTCTTGCACGCATAACCCACTGTTTTGCTGGATGATAAACTACAGGCCATCAAATCAAATGTTTATAAGTGCGATCTTCAGCAAGCAGCCTTCAAATGTATTTACCACTGTAAAATCAAGAGTTTAAATCGCTTGTATCTCGCCAACAAAGCGCAATCT
>JAXQGS010000932.1:0-13188 GCA_037040325.1 Mucor sp. M7501 | reverse complement strand
CCACCATCACAGAATACTCAATGTAGAATACGCCATTTACTGTGCCATAAGCAAAACAAGTTACTTGCTGGACTACCTAAAGACTCGTCAAGCACTGTCCACATAGTGTCAATAAAGACACGTTAAAAGTATTCATTCAGGAAACAGCAGGGTAGCCTACCATATCTCCACCTTAATTGCGGTTGTCGTACACAGACATATCATGTAACTCGTGGATATGAGTGCAACAGGTTCAAGAGGTACCAATGGTGATTGAGCTCACTTCCCATCATCTCGGCTCAGCCAACGAGTATGATTATCGCGATTCCAATGTACCACCTGCCCGTTTGGAAATAGCATGTCATAATGTGTCCTCGATGCAAATATCACGGCAAGCACAATTACTGGTAAAATAATTGACACAAGGACAAAGAACAGTTCAGTGTGAATAATGGGCGTACTTGGTTTCTTTATCATTGACTAGTAAGAGGAGATCTACGAAGTTCTTTGCGTTTGGTGCCACCTGACAGATATTCCAGAGTTAGTATATCCATTGTTATTCTGAGAACGTTCTAAGCTTGGTTATGTTATTACTTGAAAGGGATTGACACTCTCGCATTGCTTGATCGAAACCTCATTTCAAGGTAATAGCTCGAACATATTAGCTAGTTAGTAAGTTCAACTTGCTTGACAGATTCACTCTCACAAAAACACCATAGATTCAGAGATGCGCCATACTCTTTTTTTTATATGAAGTCAATACAAGAGACACTTTTGAATCTATCCCTGAAACCACTGCTTGGAGTCTCCTAATTCAAATTAAGAGATTGGAGACACTTTCATATCCACCAGTCCACTAAAAAATTTGAAAAAAACTCAAGATTTTGAGGCAGAAAATGCCTGAAATTTGGAATTTATGAGCAAAAGTAAGTGTAGATGTAGGTTGGTGTATGTGTCTCAAAGGAGCAAGCACAGCTTGACCATTTGTACAACACATCTGAAATTGATGCAGTGTCAAACTCGATCCAAGCTTCTTGCGAGTCCCTCTTGTCCGTATAATACATAGATTTGTGCAGGAATCCTCTGGGAATTTCGCGTTTTTTAATGGACAAATAATTCAACAATGTACTGTTTTGCTAGATGATAAACTACAGACCATCAAACCAAATGTTAACAAGCGCAATGTTCAGTGAGCAGCCTTTAAATGTATTTACCACTGTAAAATCAAGAGTTTAAATCGCTGGTATATTGCCAACGAAGCAAGATCTCGGCCTCAAAACAAGCGCCATCGTGTTCTACGACCTGACATTAGGGTATGGATCGCTTTTCAGCGATTTTTTGGGGATCGAGTTGATCATCGATTTTTGGCAAATTTTGCCCTGTACTAGCAAGGGAAAAATTGATGATTTTGAATGATGGACGTTTTTACCTCGAAAATGAAGTTTTCTACTAAGGTGTTCCTATGCTCAAAGGAACCGCAAAAGAGCATAGGAGCATGTAAAAGTGTCTTTGGATCAATTTACTATAGTGTCTGTAGACCTTTTCTCCAAAAACGTGTTTTGCAGTTTTTGACAGTTGCTCCCCACAGACTAAAGGGATCGCTTTGAAACTAACACCATTGAATTCCTCATTCAATTTTACATCTATAGGTCTAGAGAAATGCCTGTTGTTCGAGTAGTAAAATATTGTGTAATTGCCCCTGAAAGGTTTTCAGATGTCTAGATGAACGATCTGGAGGACCAGTGGCAGCAGCCAGCTCTAAAATTCAATCCCAGCCAAGTGGTGTTTTTTTGCTCTGGCAACGACGTTTTGTATACTAAAAGACACTGTGGACGTCTAATTGACTTGGCTATGCTCAATCTCTGCCAGTGGTATCACCCCGTAGGTTCCAATAGCATGCTGCTTCATTTTGAAATCTGATATTTGAGTATACATGTTAAGGGTCTCCCCTCGTTATTGAGCATGTTTCTTGGGTTCAGATGACAACAGCTTCGATGAGATGTTCTGCTGTGGCTTTCTGAGGAACCGCATCGACATGGATTGGCCATATTTCCTATTCATTTGTAAACAATGAAAAGGCTTTCTATCATTGCGCGATCCAAAGCTAATCAGATGTGTTGCATACACTTTATTTACGACTTTATTTAAGCCCTAAAAATCGTACTACATACACCTATTACTGACAACTAAAGACGATGTAATTTTAATAATGTTTCAATTTATGCTAAATAAATAAAATTAAAACGAGCTAATCATTCTCGGTTTTCTCTTTTTGCTTGATCTTGTTAATTGAAATGAGCTATAAGAAAGCCATGATTCTGGAGGGTTGCATGGTTGACGATGCATTGCATTGTTTGCTGTTATAATGTAATCTTCTGCTTTTTTTACATTTTCAAGAGTAATATTCTGTAGAAAGTAAATTAAGGTTAGCAAGATAAACCATTTCAATCAAACACTTTGCTCTTACTTTAATTTGAACAAGCTTAGAAATGAAAGCAGGTAATAAATGTAATTCTTCGATGTTTCTGCAGAGAGTAACCTTTGACAGCTTCACCATTCGATATATGTAAGGAGATGGCATATCCATAACATATGTGATTAGATTTTCGCCTTGACATAACAGCCCGCAGACTGTAGGCTTAGGTACTCTTTTCTCTACTAAATCATTATACACAAGTTTCATCTGTTTTCCTAGTTTGATCAAGTCAGATTCCACGGCTGAATTACGAGACTTGGGCTTGAATTCTGCGACAATAACTATACACCTGATGTTGATGATACGACTAAAGACCTGAAAGTCAGGTTTGAATGCAGAGTCTTCGTTTAAGGCGCCATTGGCCCTATAAAAATGTATCAAACTCACATCTGTTCCTCCAAAAGATGTCTAACTTACCATCGAACAGTGAATTTCTTATCCGTGCTATAAATTGACTGAAGTATGGGCGCTAAATAATGGTGTACATAAGAGTCTTCGATAGAGCTATCATAAGAACCAGCAACAAACACAGGTAATCTAAAGAAATATATAGCATCTATTAGTAACTCATTATGCTATGTTGGCTTTTATGTATATTTACAACTGCGTTAAAGTATGCGCCATATGTAAATCAACCTCATTGTCTTGTTCAATCGCTTGAGTTAAGAAATCAGTGCATAATTTCAATGTTGACTTTAATTTATGAGACTATTAAAGTAGGCTTTTGTGATTTGTGTATTCAATTAAAGAAACCAACTGTTTATTGTTATTAGTGAAATGACTTAAGAAACTATGAGTTAAGATTATTACCAAATGAGCAACTAGCAATTGTTGGTTATAGATAAATGTTGGTTAAAGTGAGAAAGGAGGAAGGAAATGATAATGAGTATATTTGACAGGCTCTTATATTCTCTAGTGTAAGTTCGTTGCACAAAATATATAACTTTAAATCATCAGGAGGGTTCTTCAGACAAACAAGTTCATTAGTTACCACAACACATGCATCAAGACTTTGTAGTATCAACTTACTTCAGCAACTTCCAGACACCAAACATGGGATTTACTTGGCTTGTGAGGGCGATAACAGTTGAAGTTAATATCAGACATAACCACCTTATGCAATTCTTCTCCAAAAAATTTGGTTATAGATCCATCCATATTTTCATCAAAAATATATATGTCATTGAGTGATCTGTGAAATAAGATGCTGTGAGTCGATCATATTCAAGCTTAGGCATTTATTCTCTTCACTTACAGGAGTCTGATATCTGAAAGACTAGCTGGATTCTTTTTTAAGCCTAACGTGTTTTCTTTCACAGATTTGCATTTGTCAGATGTATTAAAATTTCCAATAATCCAATCATCGTCATCGCTCTGTTTGTCGTCAATTTCTTCAGAGTCATCATGGAGAAGAAAGTAATCTGCAGTTCGCTGGGGATGGTGGTCAAAAGTCAAATCAGATGGAAATTCATCATCTTCATCGACTTGGCTGTTTTCTTGATCTTCCCTATCTTCCTCTTCGCTGACAGTTTCGTGTGATTTCGTGCCTGACAGTAGCTCATCATAGTAGTCATCGTTGCATTGCGATGTAAAAAAAAAGTAGCGTTTCTCAGTCCTTGTGTCTTGTTATATTTCTTGAGCTCTTCCGTTTGAAATTTGATGATTTCTGATGCGAACGTTTTGTCAGTAGAGGGGTTTTCCTTGTCACTCTCATCCTCTTCCAGTTTGCGCTGCGTGTGTTGTCTATGTGCTCTAGCCTCCAAGGTGGTGAGAATACGACTGGTGACGCGAGCTTCAGTCTGCGCTTCTTCTTCAAGCTCTGCCACGTTCAGTTTCTATTTGCTTTTTTCTGTTTCCAATTGTCCAATTGTCCAACGAGAGTGGTGCTGTAGCTTTTCAGGTTTAGCCTTCGTTGCTACAATGTACTGAAATTAAGCAAGACTTTGTCATTGAATTTGTTCCTCGAGGAATCAGCATGCAGCCTTCTCTCCCCAAAACTAACGAGCTGATAAAATAGCCACCAATAATTCCTTGAAATTCCCCAGTCTTTCAATGCGTTTCTCGAGGCACCGTTGTTCGGCTTTGCATTGTCTCTAATTATGTGGTATTGCATAACTGCCCGTGAGTCTCTGGAAGTTGTGTGGCTCTGGGTTTGTCATGGACATGATGAGGAAAAGGAGATGGAGAAGAGATCATTTGCAATTTCAATCATATTTACCTTGTCCAAGGACTGGTCACGTTGCTATTTACAGCATTATGATGAGGAAGTTTTCACATATGTACAAGATCAGCGAGATGCTATGATATAATCATAGCAAAGGGTGATGTAGAGTGATTGTAAGACGATGGAAACGCTGGCTATAGTCTCATTCTTATTATTACTTTATTTTGCCTGCTAAATTACTATGTACATTACTGACTATTGAATTAAAATACACACGTCTATCTTCTCTCGTCTAAATCATCGCCTGCCAGCGCAAAAGAGCTTTTGGATCGTTTGTCGTATATCGCTTGCTGATAGATGCGCAGATAGTCATACACGGGTCCTTGTTCTGATCCGGCTCTTTCCCAGCCCAAGCTGTAGGCACTCAACATCATTCTTAGCACATAGGTCTCATGCAGTGCTGGCACGTTTCGCATGTGTTGGTAATCCGCTGCTGCTCTCGTGATGGCTTGCGACAGCTGTCTGTCTCCAGTTGTCGCTAGTGCATCAAACAGGTAGGCATTGAATCGATAATGGCTCTCTACCAACTGCTCAGACACAATTTCAGCTGGTGCTTCGCTGTCCAGCTGTCGATCTACCAAGAACTCTGCCAGCCCACCTGTGCCTGTCGATATCACAGACGAACCAAACATGAGACCTTCTGCTGCCACCAAACCAAAGCTCTCTGTGACGCTGGGCACATAGACGAAATCTGCTGCTGCTCTAAAGTAGATGAGCCATTTGCGTTGTTCGCTGGTGTGTGTCATCAATACAATATTCTCGGGATCGTTGGCGGCCAGTCGTTTCACCCAGCTCAAGGGGTAATTGTTGGGCTGTCCAATAATGGCGAATTTCATGCCATGCAACTTGAAGAGGCGAGCCGCATCCTCAAACGTCTCTAGTCCCTTGTTGTACTGAAATCGTCCGACGTACAGCACCAGCGGCCGATCCACATCGGCGGCCTGGAGCAAGCCTTGATCCACCAGAAACTGCTTGGCCTTTTGCTTGGCGTTGGTCACATAATCAGCGTGAAAGGCAGACAGGCTCCAGTGTTTGGCTGCTGTGGCTGCTGTGGCGTCTGCCATGTCGTTGGCGTAGTCCAATTTGGCATTGATCAGTGCGCGGGCAAAATCAGAGTACTGCAAGCCAGCGTCGACCAGCTTGCTCTCGGTAAAGGGGTTGACGCTGCCGCCGAAATCCACGCCGTTACTGACACCGTAAAACTGCCCACGCTCAGCCTTGCGCAGAATGTTCTCCATCGCCACTTCCTTGAGATAAAAGTCCAGCTTGCCCTGCACCATGTCCCTTGCCATGGTCTGACTGACAAAGGTCACTGTGTCTGCTAGATCCACTGCCAGGGGTGACATGAACACCCTGCTGCTGCCAAATGTGTACGGCACCAGCACCTCCTGCACTTCCTGCTTGAGATCCTTGCCATGTCTCGGTGTGTTTAGGAACCTCTCCACGTTGGGCAGTGTATTCGTGTACTGCAGTTCGTCCAAGTAGTCATGCATGGTGTATATGACGGCTGGGGGTGTAGCGCCCAACTGGCCCTCGTATTCAGACAGGAATTTGGCGACATAGGCATTGGTAGCGCCGTGCAGATGAACGACGTCTACTTTGGGCTGCTGTGAGGTGAGTGGCGCAAACAGAGATTGCTCGTGCTTTCCGGCCGCTCGCCACACCAGGAACGACGCTGCTGCCTTGGTGAAATACTGGTCCTTCCATTCCTGCGGCAGTCCCTTGGGCGATGAGTAGATTTGCGTGATGGATCCTGCTCGGAAGGCTTTGCGCAACGGATCCACTTTGCCAGGTCCGATCAGAAAGACCTTGATCTTTGGTTTTGTCTGTCTGGCAGCCATGATGGCTAGTTTGTCCTCTTCGGGCAAGGCGCTAAAGTTGGGTATAGGCTCGAAATCGTACTGCATTTCAGACACTTTGAACTCGACATTGACGGGCTGCTGGTGGTCGTCTCGAAAGGTGATGACCAGATCCACTGTCTTTTTGATTGGATACTGCTCCTGTTTCTTGAGGAATGAGTAAAACGGTAGCACAACATTGGGCTGTATCTTGCCGGTGCGTAATTGTGCCTGGGTCATGGCAGTGAGCACTGTGCCCATGCCTCCCATCGTGGCGGGCCCAAACTCCTTGGTGACATGATACACGTTGCTGTGCGGCGCCAGTGTGATGGGGATCGTTGTGTCGAGCGGCTGGTAGGGTAGTTTGGGGTAGTTTTGCTGTATGCCTAGACGCAGAGTGAGCGTGCCGTCCACTGTGTATGAGAGTGTCACTTACGAAAGGTAATTGGATCTGAAGCCAATGCCAGCAGTATCATGCCGACTACAAGCAGTATCAGCTCGATGCCTACGAGGATTGAAACAAGGGCAGACACATAGTGCCACCAACGCCATTTGCGAGTGTTGAATTGGAACGGCAGATGGCTCGACTGTTCAGCTGCAGCACTCGAGTCCAGCAATCCTCTTTGGCGTATCGTGGTCGAGCGTAAAGGCACCATGCAACTAAGCTAGAGAAAACAGGGAAAAAAAGAAAGGCAATAAGAAGAGGAATAAAAAAAAAAGAAGTGGTTTCAAATTAGACTTGATGTAGTAGGTGATTTTACATGATGCTTCTTTTGTTGGTGTGAGGATAATTTGCTGGGCCGACTGAATTGAAAACAGTCTTTGGCTACTATCATCATGATGCCATTGTTCAGCCCTGTTTGGGAGATAGCATCAGGGCAAACAAGGCAGCACGTCCGCAGAGTGGTGGTGCAGTGCAACATAGGGAATACAGTTTGCTGTAGATTGGGGACGAGTAGAAGTCCTTTACTTCCCTTACACGATCCAGCATGCGACAGCTGTCAAGGCAAGCACCAGATCCAGCCAGCAAGACGAGCAGCAAGAACAAAGTGCCAGACCATACATCGCATCAGATCAGGGATGACAGGCACTGGGAGATAGCAGCTGTGATGGGCAATGCTATGATGGTGGTGGCGATGTGTTGTTTTTTGAACTGCAGCATGTGACCTATTTAAATGGAGGGTCCTTACTTTGCGCTTGGCCGACTCTTTTTCTCTCTTTGCCAACCACACTCACATCGCACCATGGCCTTACCCCGCGCACATCAAGCCTCGTTCACGCCAAGTGAGATTGAGTTTATCGCCGGCAACGAAAAGATCCACATCATCCCCAAGGCCAAGTTTGCAAAGATGAACTTTATCCAAGTCAGTATACAAAGACGGTACGCGATGCCATGCTGACAGTTGTTGCAATAGGGCAAAATAGGCCCCTTCCAGCCTCCACTGTCGATTGAGGTGCCTACGTGGCTTGCCCTGCTGATGAAGAAGAACGACAAGTGCTCCATTGTGTGTCCTGACTGGCTCAACATGGGTAGCGTGTGCCTGCTTGTTTATCAGCATGTCATTACTCACCCTCCTACATGATAGACTACCTGAAGATGCGACAAGAAGAAGAGGAAAAGGACGAAGAGTTCAGCAAACTGCCCTTCCACTACATGGAGATTTCGCAGATGCTGCTGGAAACGTACGTTTAACGAGTGTGTTCACTGTTTGCAATGCCTTAAACCCCCCTCATTCTAGTGCTTCAGACGATATTCCCAACGCAGAGCAGATCAGAAAGCTGCTCAAGGATCTTCGAGAAACCAGACAGGCGAAATCCAGAACTGGTTTGGCTGTGTTGGATGACAAGTGGCTCGGCATGAACAACCTGTCTTTGATGGAGATCAACGAGATTCGACCCTTCTTTACCCGCGCCTTTAACGAAATGGGGAAACTGAACTTTGCCGACAGAGGAGGCAATTCTCAAGACGCCAGCCAGCCATTCTAAGCAAAGCAACACCACAGCATCATTCAACAGCATTGTATATAATACCCCTCCTCCTCCCCCCCCCCCTCCCATTTTGCACCATTTAGAAATTACTTTTACACTAGAGAAAACTGGATTTATATGAAACGTGTCAGCGCTGAAAACGGTTGAACAGGTGTAGTCGACTCCAACTCCAAAGCATAAAATAAACAGGCTTTTGTACGATCTAGTCTATCTGTATTCTTGTAAATTTCGCCCAAGTGGAACCTGCCATAGAGGTTAGAGCTCACCCATTGTCTGCACACACTCTCTTTACACCTACCATGCTTCTGCACAATCCCAACCATTGGATTTCGTCATAATGTCCAGTATGCCTTCTGCCATCTCTGGGCTCTGCTGTGCTAAATGGGATTTTGCAAGCCATAAACGACAGTTGACATCATGCGGATCAATAGCCAGTGCCTTTTGGAATGCTGCCTGTGCTTGATCAAGGTCGCCTTCTGCCTGCAGCAACTGTCCCAAAACACACCACACGCGAGGGTTGGTGATCCAGTCCACGCTCTCGGCCTCTTCTACTGCTTTGCGTGCTTCGTCCAGTTTGCCCATCTTGATGAAAACATTGGCAGTGAGTAGCCACAGATCAGACAAGATGCAATCGGATCTCTCCTTTCTCAGCACAGTACGCGTACTGGGCTTGCTGGGGACATTGCTGGGCTGTAAGATGGATTGGATGCTCAGCACAGATGGCGAGAGACTCTGCAGCGAGGCCACAGAATTGCCAGCTATGCTCTTGACATCTAGAAACGACAGGGCCCTAGTATGAATGACTCGCTTGTAGCATCGCTCCATTGAGAAACTTACCATAAGGGGAGGTGGGGAGTGATTGATTGCTAAAGTTGCCTCGAGATGCCATGGGGGCGCTGGCGGTGCTGTAGACGCTATTGTCGTGGGGTACCTTGTTGGATCGACTGCTGGAACCTCTGGATCCAAAAATGTGCAATCCGTGTATATGAGGATGATGGTGATGATGGTGGTGCTGTTGCTGCTGCTGCTGCTGCTGCTGCTGCTGTAACTGTGGTTTGCCGTCTTCATCAGGCACCGTCAACAGCTGATTGCCCGTAGCACCTGGCCCCAAGGGCGATGGATTAGCAGCTAAATTAGAAGCAGATCGTGCTCTTCCAGCTTTCAGTGATCGAGCGTCGCTACCTGTTGCATGGACGTTATCATGAGATCGCGAGCCCAGATGGCCTGTCGATGTGGAGGTGATGATATCAGCGCTAGATGGATGATGCGCCGTACTACTGCTGGCACTTCGCCCTCTTCTGGCCGTCTGCAGCTCACTGAGGTTACCCAGCGAACCCGAGATGATCATGCCATGGTGCGCACCGCCATAAGCCGAATCAGACAGCGTGCTCACTGAGATATCGGGCATGGCAATTTTGCGGTAGGATGCAAATAAGGTTTCGGAAGACTCCAATGCGGCTTCTGGTCCGTGCAATGCGTGCAACAACAGGGTGCGGGTCATTTGATACACCATATGCTGCTCTGCGTCCACATAGTCGTCGTCTGTGGATTCCGGCGCTTGCTGCAGCCCCATCTCGCATGTCTTGAGTGCTTGTCGATAGTCGCCTTGAGCTGGGCAAGAGATGAGCAGTGTCAGCAAATGCCACAGCGTAATGTGGGTGGGATTTCGCTGAATCGCAATGGTGATGGACTGAACGGCTTGTCGGATATCGTGCATGTCTGCCTGTTGCAAGGCCAGTTGATAGTATATCTCCCACGAGGTGCTGTTGATCTCAGCCGAGTACTTGAGGTAGTGGAGTGCCTTTTCGTGGTAGGAGGGCCGTAATTCAGGGTCGAACGTCTGGTATCCTAGCAACCCATAAGCCACACCAACAGCACGGTAGACTTCAGCACCAATGTCCAACAGGGTTGACATGCGCTCTCTCTTGGTCTGTTTCTGAAGAAGCTCTTTTGCTATCTCTGCCATCTCCACAGCGTCAACACCGCGACACAGATCGTTGCAGTACATTCGGATGGCGTCCACGAGCACATGCAGTGTATCCGCAATCTCCTCCTTTTCGTTGCTTTTGATGGTGGAAATATCGCCTACAATGGACTCGCGGCGTTCTGGCAGTGTCTGATCCAGTTCGTCTGTGCTGATGTCTGGCCGAGCTACAGGGACCGGCATGTTGAGTCCCGTCTTGTCTGTTGCCAGTGCCTGTCCATCACGGTGTGTCTCCTTCCAGCCATGAGAAACAAGGCCTACCAGGTAAAGATAGGCTTGCAGCGCATGTTCCGCTTCCTCAAACTCGCCTAAACGCACCAGTGCATGAAACAAATGTCGCGTAATGAGGGGTGAATTGAAGGTGCGTTGAGATGCTCTATCCAATGCTTCCACAAACCCCCTCAAATCATGCGCAGAGGTACCCATCAACTCAAAGTCGCTGGCAAACTGGTCCACGAAATCCAACACGCGCTGATTCACTTGTCCTGCCTTGGGTAACGGCACATCCAGGTACAGCATCTTTTCGTAAATGGTGTGCAGTTGCGATTGCTCAATGATAAACATGTGTCGGTGCAGCTGAGGATCCACCTCGCCGTCGTCTGTAGGAGGGACATTCATCGCAGGCAAGCTGTAGTTGCCCTGGCGGTATATAAGCGACACGTACTGCAATGAGTGGCGAGTGATGGTCATGCGCTTCTGTATACGCCAGACGGTGGGCTGGGCGGTTGTCACTATTTGGTACTGGCGCATGAATCCCAGTAATGAGGGTGTGCTCACGGATGACCTGGTGTGTAGATGCTGCTTTAGTTTGATGCAAGGTAAACGGGGGGGGGTAGACAGACTTACTCTTCCTTTAGGCCTAGTAATGTGGCTCTGTACAGCGATTCTTCGGACCATTCAGCGAGCGATTTGTTCTTGACGGAAGCGTTTTCTGAAATCAATGCCTCGACGCCTTGGTATGTCTGCACAGCAATCTCCTCGTTGCCTGTCAGTTCGTATGAAATGGCTACAGGATAGCATATGCTTAGTACTGGCTATACCCCCTCCCTCCCTCTTTCGACCCATTTGCCCACAAACCTTTGATGGCTCTCGCCTGCAAAAATAAAACAAACCCGTATCCTTGGCTGACATGCTCCTTTTCAAACTGAAGTTGCGCAATGATGGAGATGGCCTTGTCGTATTCTCCACATTCAAAATGAGACCTTGCCAGCACAATCTTTGCAAACTACTCGCAGGACACCATCTCAGTCTACTTTTCCCCTCCATACCACGCACTAAATTACCTCTTTTTGAGTTGCATTAACATCAGTGGGATCCGCAAGTTGAATGGCTGCTAAAAGTTGACTTTGAATTGGCTTGACGAGGTTTGGATCCAAACGATCCTCCATGCTGATATGATAGGGATCGTCCATGCGATAGTTTGGAGTGCTGTTGGTACGTGTACTGTTGATGGCTTGGATAAGGCTGTTCTCTGCCAAGACGGTCTGCTCCAGCACTAGGCAGATGGAAGGTCCATGTTAACCACACACGCACACGTTTTGGAGCATCAAAGAAAGCGTGCTCACGACTCACCTGCCCCGTCTGAATAGTATTTCTTGTATCGTCTTGCCAACTCGGGTATCACAGCCCAGTTTCCGTTGCAACGAGCAACATCAATGTCTTTGGATATCTGAATAGCCTTTGCTGAAGCCATCTGTTGTTGTTTCACTGAAAAAGAAGCAAAAGAGAAAGAAAAGAGAGAGAGAGAGAAAGAAAGAAAAACGAGGGGCTTTATAAATAAACAGGCAAAAATGTGTTTTCATTCTGTATTGGGTAAAATGGCCTTATGCTTTTGTGGAGAAAACGGGTGAAGCGGGTGGCAAAAAATGAGAAGCCGCGATATTTGATCATTCATCATTGCCATCAAGGAACATGGAGTGTTGTGTACTAGAGCCTCGAAACCCAATGACCAGCGTGTTTGTTTTGACTGTTACAGTAATCAGCTTACGTTGTTTGTGTGTACATTTGCATTCATGCAGTAATGCAGTGCTACTATCTTTGATTGAGAGCATCCGTCTCTTGTTGTTTAGCATGAAGGCACCATTTACTTTGAATGCATTCCAAATGAAGCGTTATCTGTAAGGGTATTACTATATGCACCACTTTACTGCTACTACACAGAAAAAGCCATAACCTACATGCCTGTTTTACCAGTAGAAAAGATGAAGCCTGTGTTGCTTCACATTGGAAAGACGTTTGCCTCAGATGAATACACAGACCATTGGATAATGATGATGCTGAAAAGGTCAATCAAGATTAAATGGCCAGCCATTGATGCAATGCGCTTTGATGCATTATTGGCTTTGAACAAGCCAAATGATATTTGGGTGAAGCGTCATTCTTTATAAACGCAACGAACGGTAATCCACCTTCAACTGTGGTGAAGAAAGTCGACCTTCACTTCCTCGCATTGTTTCTGATCAGTAAATCTCTCGCCTCTGCTGGTGTGTGTCTCAAAGAAGTAAGCATAGCTTGACCATTTGCACAACACATCTGAAATTGAGGCAACGTCAAACTCAATCCAACCTCCCTCGCGTGTCCCTTTTTTGCGAATAATGTACGGTGTCGCTAGATGATAAACTACAGACCATCAGATCAGATGTTTATAAGCGCAATGTTCAGTGAGCAGCCCTCAAATGTATTTACCACTGTAAAATCA
>JAXQGS010000931.1:0-13104 GCA_037040325.1 Mucor sp. M7501 | reverse complement strand
AAACCCTCGCATTTTTTTTCCAGGATTTTTGTGTGTGTCGAGCCCATTCTAGCGATGGGATTGGCTGAAGGACTGGAGGGCAAGTGAGATAGATGTTTGTAAATATTGTAATAAATTGAGCTTTATAATAATGCTAAAGCTTTAAAACTAGCATGTTCCTATATCCGATTTTTACGCTAATCATGTCTGTGCAATTGAATTCTTTGTAAGTAACATAATTGTTGATCAATTCGTAATTTCTGAAATTTTGCAATTTTAAGCCGTAAAGTTTATACGGAAGCTTTTAATAAAGAGTAATAACGAGTAATTACGAATGATGGATCAATGGACAATGTGTTGTAACAGATGTAAGTTAAAACCGCTTGATTATAACTCAAATTGTTATCATTTGGCATAGGGTCAAAGTTTTGGTGCGCATTTTTCAACAAAAGAGAAATACTTATTACAAGTGCTATAGTGATGCTACAGCGTTTATTTCATCACCATTATATGTTCACTTTGAGAGCTTCATAAACAGCTAGACGGACATCCAGTTACTGCATTGGTTGTCGTCTAATGAAGCTGGTAAGATATAATACTAAGGTTGCAAAAAGTTCAGTGTTTGGTCGCTATCATTCAATCAACTGATGCTAGAGCTCTGTAAGTAACTGGTTCTTATACCAGATGACGACCAAGAAATAACTTTAATTTGCATAGCTTGCATAGGTGTTACGAGATCTACAATTTCTGATGTTGTATTTGAGCCGATGTCACTAGCAAAAGTTATTGGATTACTATGTGGATGCTAGTAACAAGTCTAGCTGAGGAGAGCAGCTCAAATACCATCAACATGGTACGTATCCACCACCCATTTGTTTGACTGAACACTGAAGATACCACGCCAAACATAAAATATGGGTCAAGCTTATTATACAGTATTTAGAGTTATAATACTGTATTGTCTTTTCAGCTCATACATAAGACATAATCAAGACATTGGGAATGCAGCAATTTCGTCCTCAAATGTTGCACAACTGAGAATGAAGGCTCATTCCACAAGACCAAAGGTGTGTTTATAGCCGATGAACATCATCACTAATTAATTCTTTCTTCACACACTGACCGACGTACACAAATACCCTTATCTTTCTCTCTTGTTTTTTATATATTATTGATGAGTGCAGAAAGAGAACCTCTCCTACAGGATGAGCATGATGGCCCTGGTGGTGGCAACGATCACCAGGAAAGCCTTCGTCCTTCCTCCCGCCGAAATAACCGTATTCAAAGTGGAAAATTTACCCTTTTGGAAAAGGTCCTGTTTGCCTTGGCCATCACATTTTTCATCTCTCTATGTGTTGTGGCAGGACTCTATACAAGACGTGTCTATGAAGAGAAGCCTGAAAACCCTCCACATACTGTACCTGCGCCCCCTGGAAGCAACACAACGGCAGTAAGATGAATTGTTTGTTTGTTATCTGCGACTCTCATGCTGATGAATCTCTGTTAGCCTATTTGCATTACACCTGATTGTGTCTTGACAGCAGCTCAGATCTTGAAGGATGTCGACTTGACAGCTGATCCTTGTAACGATTTCTATCAATACACTTGTAGCAACTGGGAAAAGAATCACGAGATCCCCGAGGGCAAGTCATCCATCAACTCGTTTGTATCTCTTATCAACCAAAACAAGGACGCTCTGCGCATCATCTTGTCTGGCTCCTTTGACGACTTTTATGACCGCACACACTCATCAGCTTCACAGCTGCCTGATCCCGAGAAGGTGATTGATAAGCAGAACTTTGAAAAAGTAAAGTCGCTGTATGACTCTTGCATGAATGAAGCTCAGATCGATGACCGTGGTGCTGAACCCATCTACCCACTGCTGAAAGAAATTCGCGACATGTTCCCTGCTTCGTCAAAGGGCTCTTCCGAGTCTCGTCGCTTGACTCAAACACTGTCATTCTTGGCAAAGAGAAGCATTGGCGCATTGTTCGAGATCATTGTCGATGCTGATCCCAAAGATCCCAGTGTGAATTCCTTGCAACTGTACCAATCTGGCTTGACTTTACCCAACAAGGTCTACTACACTCAAGATGAAACCGTCAAGACTCTCTACGAAACCATTGCCGATACGCTGACAATTATCTATGAGGGCAAATCTAGCCTTGCCACCGAACTGTTTGCTGGATACGATGCCAATGCCACTGCTCGCTTGATTGTTGATTTCGAAAAGAAGCTGGCAGCCATCAGTCAGTTGCCTGAAGAGTTCCAAGATCCCGAGGCTACCTACAACCCCATGTCCCTCTCAGAGTTGGCTAAAATTGCCCCTAATGTTGATTGGGGACTTTACGTTAGCCATCTTTTACCCCCTAATGCTCCTCATCCTGGTAAGCTTGTTGTAACTTCACCTGCCTTTATCGGCAATGTCTCTACTCAGCTGCTCCAAGAAGAAACCACTCGCACTTTGCAAGCCTACTTTACTTGGAAGGTCATCTTTGCCTATGCCGATGCTCTTGGCGAGGAGATCCGCGCACCCATCCACCGCTTATCATCCAAGTTGATTGGCACCAACCCCAAATCCATCAAACCTCGCTGGGACACTTGTTTGGATGAAGTCAATGGCGCTACTGGCTTCTTGGCTGGACGTTACTATGTGATTGACAAGTTTGGTGGTGAAGCAAAGGAACGTGCTGATGACTTTATTAATAGCATCAAGGAAGTGTTCTTGAAGCGACTGCCCGAATTAGAATGGCTCGATAGTGCTACACGTGAAAAGGCTGTGGAAAAGGTTGAAAAGCTGATTCGCAAGGTTGGATATCCTGACAGCTCTCCCGACATCATGTCGCCTGTGTCTTTGTCCAACTTTTACGGTGATTTGAACTTGGCAAGTGATGATTATTTCGGCAACTATGTCAATGCTCGCAAGTTTGCCATCTTGGATGAATGGCGTCAAGTCGGCAAGACACCTGACAGATCCAAGTGGTTGATGAACCCTCAAGAGGTCAATGCCTACTACAATCCATCCTTCAATGAGGTAAGCTCAACTGCGCTTATGTAAACATTTACTAACTGTCTATTCAGATTGTGTTCCCTGCAGGTATTCTTCAAAATCCCTTCTTTGGAAGCAACTATCCAGACTATTTAAACTATGGTGGCATTGGTGTTGTTGTTGGACATGAGTTGACTGTATGATTTTCGATACGATTCAACAGACGACGGATATACTAACTGAATGTAATAGCATGGATTTGATAGTACGGGCAGACACTTTGACGCAGAGGGCCGTCTTGTTCAATGGTGGACAAACGAAACAGCTGCTCAATTTGAGGCAAAGGCCGATTGTTTTGTCAAGCAGTACAGCAACTTTACCATGATCGATGATAAAGGAGAAGCTATCCATGTTAATGGTAAATTTACATTGGGAGAGAATCTGGCTGACAATGGTGGATTGGGAGAATCCTACATTGCTTGGAAGCAGAGATATGACAGCGATAAGGAGAGCAAGCGTTACAACAATGTCCGATTACCTGGTTTAGATGCCTTGTCTCCCGAGCAGTTGTTCTTTGTCAACTTTGGCCGCATTTGGTGTAATAAAGTGACACCTGCTCAAGCCAAGAAGGGCGTAAGTGTATTTCAAATGTGTGTATAAAAGTATAAGAGTCAGGATCTGATCATTATCATGTACAGGTACTTACTGATGAGCATTCGCCTGCCAAGTGGCGTGTTAACGGTGCAGTTCAAAACTCGAAGCATTTCGCAGAGGTTTTCCAATGTCCATCTGGAAGCCCAATGAATCCTGCTGCCAAATGTGAATTGTGGTAAAACTGCCACTCTAAAGAATAAAATCTAAATTATTCCATTATGATACTTTGCAACAGCAGGGAGATTTCACTTGGTTGTTGACAATCTCACTCCCTCCTTTTACCATGACTCTTTCTCTCTCTCCTAACTAATCCATCATGTAAATGTAATAATAGAAGGATGCATACATTCAGAATCTTAAATGGAAGGAAGGCAAATCTCAAACAAAACCAGCAAAGTCTTGTTGCACACTTGGCCCTGTCTTGCATCAGCAGAGATAACGGTGATTAACGTAGCCATGGCAACCATGATCACAATCCGTCGTCTGTATGTATAATGAACATCAAAGCTGTCAGATCCATGCTCTATTTCCAAATCGGCTCTAGGTGTGTTATCGCATGAAAACATTATTTAGCCACTAATGCGTCCATATTATGTAATGGGGCAAGGATGGATATTTCTATAATGCGGAATTGTATGTAGAATTTCCACACCTGCTGATCTTTTTTTACCAAAATGCAAATGATGGAAAGTTCCGAGCAGAAAAGGTACGGCAATCCTATTTTATTTGATCAGATTCCTTGTTCACCACGTTTCAACCAAACAAGAAAGTAACCTACTTGACATTGTATCTCACCAAAGCCATTCTACTGTCATTATGCTATGCAATTGCATACATTGTACATGTATATAAAAAAACGATGTAGTAGGCAGGGGAGTCGATACAAGATTTCAACGGTATGATCTTAATCGGGCGATATCACATTTTCTTTTCTATCTTTCTGAACTGTAAATATATCCAAGAAATCATGGATTCCCTTTTCGAGCCAAATGTTTGATCTTGCCAGACAAATACCAACTTTTTACCGAAGCATTCGTTTCAACATTTGGTAAACAAACATCCACACCCAACAGGAACAACAAGAGGAGAGACATGATAGGAGCAAATTCACCCAGTATAAAAGGGGCGGTTGAATACATGTCAGGTTTTGTCTGAATGGAACACAGGGATCAATAGGGAGCCCCATCATTGTTGTACACTATTTGAATACGACCATGATGCCCACTGCTTCGTGACTGGTGCACACTCCTCTTCCATAGCTCATGCCATCTCTATACACACTGTGTTTGCTCAAATAAGCATTGTCTCTTTCTGGATCTCGGTAGCATAAATGTTTCTGACCCATGAATTTCTTTTCCCTTTTTCTTCCCTTTTTCTTCTTTTCTTTTTCTTTTTTTCTATTTCTTTCGTAGCATTTCTCTCTCTCTCACACACTCACACCCACATTTGGCTCCTTAAATTACCATGGATATCATAAAAGCTGAAGATAACAACTTTGCATTACCACCCGCACGAGATCTGCTGAGAACCTCCTCTTCCTCTGTTGAGGAAATCGAGGACAGGATGATGATTGACGAGCCATGTGCAGAGACAACAGGTATTGGAGGGCATTTTAGATGATGAGCACTGTATTCACAGCATGTACTAGATGCAAAACCATTTTTGCCTTCCATGCAAGCAATTTCATCTCAAACAGATGACTATATTCGACATCGTATGTCAGACATGTCCGTATCTCAGCAACAGCAGCAGCAGCAACCACCACCACAGCGTCCATATGACTCGGCATTGGCAACTACAAAACCATTATCGCCCCTGGAACCAAGCTCTCAGCAAACATACTATGAGCAACTCCCATACTCTCGAAGGGGTTCAGTAACAGACCCAGCCGCATTTCAAAATCACAACTTCCGCAGACCCTCCATCACCGACATGAGCAATTTACCCCTACCAAACTCAACAGTGGTGAGTAGAAGAGGGTCTATTGCAACAACCGACTATGACTATTCGTCAAGATCTCCGTCTCCTTCACCTTTTACTTCTTCCAAAAGATATCACGAGAACGACGCAGCTGCACCTCATCCTTATGCATTAAATAATAATGGTAGACGTGATTCTCTGCCCAGCAACAACCTACATCACCATTACCCTTCAAATAGCAACAACAGCAACAGCAACTCGTATGAGCCTTACCAAAGAAGACATTCCATCGCTACAGCTGAACCCGCCTACAACCATGGCAACAGAAACAGCGTGCCATCATCCACTAAATACAGAGGTATTACAAAAAGGCCAATTTAGTTGATATGCATGAATGTACTAATCCCTCCATATAAACATCTCGACAAAATTAGCCTTCAAGTTTCCTGCAACTATTCAGGAATCGCCCAATTACAGGACCTACTCTGCACCTCCTAGCCCGCCGCAATCAGCATTAGGCAACGTGGGTCATCAGGAGCTCATGCATGAAAATAGAGACTTGAAATACAGTGGTACTCCAAGCAGAAAAAATAGCATCAGTCGACTACCTTATACCTCAAACAGCAACAACAACGGTAGTGGTGGTGGCAGTGGCGGCGGCGGCCCCATGTTGCCTTCTCGTCGCAGGCCCTCTATCTTGGACGACTTGAATGATGGACCTAGTGCTGAACATTTGCTTGTAAGAAGAGCCTCCATGCCAGTTGTCACATCATTGCACCGCGGCCATTATCATGATAGATCGAGCATACCACCACCACCACCTTTACCTCAACAGCAACAATCCCGACTCCACGAACTGAGAAACGAAGATGCCAGTGAATCCTACATCAGTCGACATGGGTCTATGAGCGATAGCATGATGGACGAGGAGAGAAGAAAGGAAACCCCTTATTCCCGGTCACCAGAGCTACGCATTAGTCATAAATTAGCCGAGCGTAAAAGAAGAAAAGAGATGAAGGACTTGTTTGACGAACTTCGAGATTCTTTGCCAGTGGAGAAGAACATGAAGACGAGTAAATGGGAGATTCTTAGCAAAGGTAAGCAGTGTTGTGCCTTGTATGCGTTGCTGCAGCCATGACTGATGATCATGGGTTTGTAATAGCCGTGGAGTATATATCCTTATTAAAGCGTCGTGATTATGACATGGAGGCTGAAATATCAGGACTGAGACGTGAGATTGATATGATTAAAAGAGAGAGAGGAAGCTCAAGGTGAGAAGTAAACAAGTGTCAGGTAGAAATTGTTACTCATGGATAATGTAGCCATAAGCCGCCATTTGCATGATGAATCAAGATTGCCTTTTCTACCACCATTATCAACAAAGAACATAACAAATCATCCATCTATATATATCTAAAAGCGATATTTACAATTTTTTTAATCATTAGTTAGTATACCATATCAATTTTTTTTCCCTGAAATTTAAAATACATAATTCATTTGTAAAGTCAAAACCAGCCAACAGGTTTCGTTACTATACGCTCAACGTCGGCGCTACCCTGTGAGTTTTGTTCCAAGATATTTACACTTCTTTCATCATTGCAAAAGAATGCACATGGCAAAGATAAACTGTACAAATTACTTGATAGATTTTAGACGTCTACAGTGTCATAATAGGTGCTTGCCAGGGCAAAACACAACAGCCTGGCTGGGATTGAATTTTAGAGCTGGAGCTGCAACTGGTCCTCCAGATCGTTCATCTGGACATCCGAAAACCCTTTCAGGGCCAATTACTCAAAATGTTATTATGCAAACAACAGGTATTTCTCTAGACCTATACATGCAAAATTGAACGAGGAATCCAATGGTGTTAATTTCAAAGCGATTTCTTTAGTCTGTAAAGAGCAACTATCAAAAAATGTAAAACACGTTTTCGGAAGAAAGGTCTACAAACACTATAGTAAATTGATCCACAGACACCTTCACATGCTCCTACGCTTTTCTACAATTGTTTTGAGCATAGAAACACCTTAGTAGAAAACTTCATTTTCGAGGTGAAAACCTCCATCATTTAAAATCGTCCATTTTTCCCTTGCTACTACAAGGCAAAATTTTCTAAAAATCGATGATCAACTCGAACCCCAAAAATTCACTGAAAAGTGATCCATAGCCTAATGTCAGGTCGTAGAACACGATCCCACTTGTTTTGAGGCCGAGATCGCGCTTCGTTGGCGAGATACAAGCAATTCAAACTCTTGATTTTACAGTGGTGAATACATTTGAGGGCTGCTCACTGAACATTGCGCTTATTAACATCTCATCTGATGGTCTGTAGTGTATCATCTAGCGAAACAGTGCATTTTTACATTCTTTGTCCATTAAAAAGCACGAAATTTCCATAGGATTGCTGCACAGATTTACCCAAAAAGCGTACTCAATACCGATGAGAGATTTAGTGATGTGGAAGAGAATACTGATCAGACGTCTTGGGCAAAGCTTAAGGAAGGATGCGATGACCATCACTTTTTACATGATTAAATCCTGCAAAATTGCTCAAACAGGTTTATTTTACGTTGAAATGTGCATTGGCTTTTTTGACCCTTCTAACACGATGGATTAGCTTCTATGCATCTTTGATCAGGCAAGTGGAATTTTGTGATTTAAAAGCTCAGATTGGTAGAGAATAACACATACATTGTACATACTTGTTGATGTAACATCTCAGTGTCAACAGTACGCACTTGAAAAGGCAACTAGCTAAATGCCAGGACTATTGACAATCACTACATCATAAACAAGGATCTGTAGCATTTGAGGACAATCAAATGTATTCTGTAACTGTTACAGTAGCCCCTTTTCAGGGATAAAAATAGCCTTTCAATATTAGCATTGCATGCTCTTATATATCGTCTTTTATAATGCGATTCGGCAGCACTGGACCCACATTACAGTCCTTAAAGACAGTACCAATCAACACCACACAAATCTATACATTTCGACTCTACATTTAGCTCAATTGGAAGCTGCAAATCATCTCTTCAACTATTGTACATGTCCCATTCATGGCATCAATGTAATTTTGGCATTTGGCAGCATGCTGATTTACAGGCGGAGAAGCAAGGAAAGGGGGGGGGGAGCAAAAAGGGTCGTGATAAGCAATTGTCGCACAAACTAATCCTTTTAAACGTTTTTCATTTACAACGTTACCCTTTTTTTCTTCTTCTTTTTTTACATTAAACTTAAAAGACATGATAACATACTTTATTATAAATAAGCTAGGCACGGTTGTTTATCAGTCAACAAACACAAAGAAGCATCTTTCCAGCAATGCAACCGCTGCAAACGAAAGCCAGAGGATACGCTACTTGCCTCTGCTTGTTATCAAAGATCTGATCAAAGCAAATCTCAACGACGTTATCCAGTACATCAAAGTGGGAAACAAGACGGTTGCTTTCAGAGAGGTAAGTCTCTTTATAGCAAGCCCAATTTCTTGCTATTGACAGACAGGCATTGTGTCTGCTACTACAGCAGCAGAATCTTTTGTATATAGCTTGCACCAAACGACACAATATACCCATTTCACTGTTACAGCAGCATTTGCGAGCCATGCACAGCTTTATTAAATTTCATTATGGACCTCACTGGTGTCTTCACATTCAGGGCAGCAACTATAGCAACAACTACAACCGCAACAGTAGCATGAAATCACTCTCATCATCAGATCTCCATGCCTGCTTATCCCTGTTGCCGTTTCTCTGCGGTAAATTATCAATGCGATCTTGTGATAGCCTGTGTCTCAGCGAACAAGTGCAAGTGAGCGATGATCTGCGATGTCGGCTCATGGAGAGTATGGTGAGTTGCTGTAATAGTGCATTTGTTCATCAACACGCAAATCAGCATAGTCACCACCACCACCACCATCATCATCATCGCAATTCCTTTTTTTCATCTGGCACAACGTCATCTTCTAGAACAACAAACAGACCCTCCTCCATATTTGATTACCACCACTCCCAAGATAGCAGCAACAGCAACAGCAGCAGCAGCAGTGCTTTGCCAACTATGACAACAACCTGGAATTATTGTTATTTGTTTGCGAGAGAAAAGCTCGTAACACAGTGTCATAATGGCAGCAATATAGAAAACAATGATTTGCCTGATGAGTTTATTTATTTTCTAAAGCTGCTAGTATCACAATTTATGCAGGAAAAGCAAGAGTCAGGTAACATTTGAAGCTAATAAACCAGGTGGTAGATAATTTACTTTTTTGTTGATTAAATCATAGGCAATTACTACCTGAATCACATACGAACAACCACATTGCCGCAAAACATAGCAAGGTAAGTTTTAGGGGGGGTGGAAGGGGTTTCTCTCTTGGCCGGTCGTATTCATTCTGCCTGCTACTACTAGCTCTCCGTCAAGCATGGATAACACTGTCATTGCCAATTCCAACACAACAAATACTACCATCATAACAAACACAACGGCTAAAACCTTGAATAATACCACCACCACTACTACTACAGCAGCATCACCCACATCCACTAAATCAGAGACGTCTACTAGCAACACAACCAATAGCTCCAGTCAACCATCTTCGCTTGCATATGTGTACGACGCCAACTCTAGTTCAGCTCCATTTAAAATAAGGGAGAAGTCCGCATCGTCAGTAACTGTCGTATCCTCAGACTCGTCTATATCCTACTGGAGCAACCCCTTGACAAACCACAGCAGTATCCAAGCCCATCACTTGGTGGCGCCCATGAAAGCCATGGAAATCGACCGCATACCCGCCAATGTGATGCAGCCACAGCACCATAATCCTCAATTGCAGCAATCCATGATAGCTGACATTTTGAATGCGGATGACAATGCCAACAACATGTCATTTTTGTCGAGCAGTGTGCCCTCCGAGTCTACTACAGCCACATCCAACACAACAGCCACCACCTACAGTCAACAAAGAAACCCCTTTCAAAGAGTTTCATCTGCGCCGTCATCGCCTACACACCGTTCTAGATCGCAAAGTGTGTCCACAACAGCAGGGGGAGAAGATTCTTCGTTGAAGCATTTGCTCACCAACCTGATAAATGGTGAAACAAGTTATTTGGATCAAACAGAAGATGTCAAATTGGTGCGACGTTGGGTGAAATTGGATGGCCATATCTATCTGGCCAATTTCCTTTTGATATTAATTAGCGATGGGCTGTGTGCTGTTGTTGTCTGCAAAGATGATCCTGACAAGGTAACCGTTTTAGCGATACAGGGGCGTTTATGCTGTTTTACTGACAGACTCTACTACAGCAACCTACACACGCCAACGCCAAAATGCCTCCCACAAACACAAAATCGACCTGGAAGCCTACATCATTGCAAGTGAAACGGTTTAAAGCATCCTTAAAGTCATGTTTATCCGATTTCACCACCTTCTTACTCACAAAGGAAGCAACTCATTTCACAAATCTTTCGTTTGCTGTGACCTATCCAGGCCTCGTCCACTTTGTGCACTTTGACAAGGGCATCATGACAGCGCCTCGTTTGGTGGATCTCAACGATCTGGACAAGAACCATGAACTGCTTCATGAAGTCTATGGAAAATACAATGCCGCCATCACAGACCGATGCAAGTGGGTCTGGCCTAATGAACCCACCTTGAAGAAACTGGTAATACAAACAAACACACCAACCCAAATAGCAGTGTCAATTAATGTCATTACTACCATTAGTGCAATGAGATGATCCACTTGGGCTTATGCTATCGTCAAGATCCACAGAAATCCCGAGCATTGCAGGAATCCAACGACCGTGAATACTACTTTTTGTACCAAAAGACAAACCACCAAGAACTGCTGGCCATCTATTTCTCGATCATTCCATCCAACAGACTCTGGACCATGCATCAAAAGCTGTTCAATGACATCAGCCAACGTGTGCAAATCTAGTGCTTGTATTTATTTGTTCTGTACATATGATCTCTATTCTCTGGGTGCAAAGGTCAAGTTGCTTGGTAAAGACTCTCTGTGTTCCTCAAAGTAATCTGCAATGGTGACCTTCTTTGCCAATGCCTTTTCGCTCTTGAAGTAGTCCAAAATGTCCTTTGTAGTTTCAAAGCTGTTCAATTCGTGGTTGGGGACTTCTTTACCAGTTTGTTTGATGCTCTCTTTGACAATCTACCACAAAAAAAAAATTAAAATCCACTTGTTTATATTCCTTGTACATTCGAGCCTTACTTGAAATTTGATGTTGCTATCGTTGGTAGGCAGTTCCTTCCAGTTTGTCTCGGTTGCGCCTTGCACATGTTGAAGAATGACAGATTTGACAGTAGACTCTAATTCTGCGGCATCCGTTAAGATGTCGGTTCTCTTCCAGCTAGTAGTAGATGGTGTAATGTCAGTGATCCAACTCAAGTGGGGTTTCCTTTGATACCGTATACTTTACGAAACAATATCATCTTCGTCTTCGTATTTCACGTTGAAGGTGACCTTGGGTTCTTCAGAGGTGTGTTGAGCAGGGGTAACTTGGGGCTGTTGAGGTTGTTCTTTCTTTGCCCAAGGATTCAATTTTCCAAAGAGACCCTCGCTCTCTGCCATCATGGCAGGAACTGTGTGAAATTGACGTCTGGAAGCAGCTGAAATTGCGATACGTTGACAGGCAAACATGTTGATTTCTGAATGTAAAGAGAAAATAGAATGGGTAAAAAGAGGAAGGGGGTGCTTGAGCAATCCAAATGTGGGGTGTTGCAAACGAGACAAAATGGTCACGGCGCTGAAGGGTGGTAGAGATCTGGAGTGTCCAACTGCTATACACCTCCAGCCCATGAATATGAATAGAGTGAATCATACTTGGATCAATACCAAAGCTGTTGCTACTGGCCGTAGCTTCATAAGCTGGCAGTGATCAATATGTAAAATTCGAGCCAAAAGGACTTTTTGCAAGGTTGATCCAATGACATGTTCAGGGTATAGTAAGTAGCCCGTCATCATTGCTCTCTCGCTCGATATACAATATGTCAATCCTATGCCTATAGACAACGTATGTATAATCTAATGATGAGCATCTCGCACAAACTTCAAATGAGAGACACATGTGCTAGCCATACAGTCATCATACATTCGTGGATCAAAAGAACGTCTTGATGTAAATATTTTGGAAAGCATTCGACGCAACCAAATGTCTTTCTGGGTGGCCCATGTATTCCTTTTCAAGTTTATAATAGTAATTGGAAAAGGGGATTACTCGATAAGAAGCAGTTAAGGTGCTTAAAGCTCGCAAATCCGAAGATTTACAAAAGTTTATTATAAAAAAGACATAATAAGAGCACACTAGGAAGAGAATCGTATATAGCGTACACGAAGTAAAGACTGCACTAGAGACCAGAGACCAGAGACCAGACCAGAAAAGAAGCACTACTATTACTACAGAAGCAGCAATAGCAGTTTACCAGAGGGTCGCCAGGCCAGAGCACACGTCAAATAGCCCGACTAAATCAACCGAGTGAGTGAAGAGTACAAGAGGCCGCGTCTCCTAACAACGGTGTTCCCTCTTCACCCACGCCCATCAAT
>JAXQGS010000930.1:0-13135 GCA_037040325.1 Mucor sp. M7501 | reverse complement strand
TCATAACCAAACTCCAGAACAACACTAGGGTTGACCAGACCAACGTACTAAAGAGTTCTTTAGACGAAAGAAAGGTGTTGGATGTCCAGATGAAGATCTGGAGGACCAGTTGGAACGAACCTTTAAAATTCAATCTCAGCAATGTTGTGTTTTGCCCTGGAATTCACCTTTTGTATAGTGAAAAGACGCTATAGACGTCTATAATTGCTTTCGTTTCGCTTAATATCTACCAATGTCACCCTCCAGGTTCCAATTGCATGCTGCCGCATACAGAAATCTGACATTTGAGTATACAAGTGAAGGGTCTCTCCTCGTTGGTGGACACGTTCCTTGCGATGCACAGAGAATGAAGAACGAGTAGCTCTACTGACAAGTAATCTTTCTACCTCTATTAGCATTAATTATAGGGCGTACTACGACACTATCAAAAAATAAACTTGTATTTGATGCCGATTAGTTTTTGGCAGTATTCTTATGTATGGAATCACATAGTCTATCACTATCAATAATTGCCCTGTTCGCCTCTGTTGTCTTGATTTTTGAACAAGAACAGAAACCATGTGTCTATTGTACGTACATGTAATGTAAAGAAGCTTATCAATATCTTGAAGAGACGACACTTGATTCATCAAGTTTTGCAAGATTGATCCATATCATAGACAAATTTGCGTTTATGCCAACAGACCTTTTTCACTTTAGTACATAGTATATTCGCAGATCAAGAATGTCAAGTCCTAGTTTTTAATGCGTAGCTTTGTTCTGGTGATCCAAACAGTCTGACGGTTGCACGAATTAAGAATCATCCAGATCAAGTCGGATCTCGCAATGATTTGGCATAACAACGAGAAGCAAGGCAACCTACATGGACTACTAATGCATTGTGTTTGTAGATCTGGGCAGTATTGTTCCAACTGAGATACAGACTCAAATTTGAAACTGAATATTGAAGCTAAATAGGTCACTTGCTTGAATCACTCTGTGAGATGATCAATGGGTAATTGAATGATCCAATGCTATCAATACCAGTAGCCATGTCCCTTCTCAAGAGATACTACGCAATCTATTGTCTTTATACTGCTGGGAACTGTCATGTTTATCTAGTATTGCGAGATCAACTTACACACGAATTGTATACCATGATCCTGATCTATTGGCCAACAAAGCCACTTGCTAATTCCCGTCCATGTTTTTACTTTTTCCTCTCTTCTAGTCAAGATTCTTGAATTAAATACCTCATCTCTTTTATAAACCAAACCACACATAAACCACACAGCTTGTCAAGATGGGAAAAGTGCAAAAGAAAGGTAGAGACGGACACGGAACACATTCATTGATTTTTTTTTCTAAATGTAAACGTTTACAACATAGCCGAGAAAAAGAAGAGTACATCCAAGTTTGCCAATGCAGAATACGAACCTCAAACTGGTAATTTTCACAATTTGCTCCTATCCAGCATCAGACAACGTACTCAACTCTATTTCTACATGTGTAGCCAAGGAGCGTATTGAACATGAATTACATTTACTCAATGTCCGTAAGCAAGCCATCACAAGCACCAAAGCACCCACAGTACACAAAGTGAAAAAGGCCACTGTAAAGCGAGGTGTCAGTGCAAAGAAGCAAAAGAAACTAGCCAGAGCTCTCATGGTGGCAGATAAAGAGGAAAAGAGAGTCGAAGTAGCACAATCAAGAGCAGAGAAACGTAAAATTGGAAAGCAACTTTGGGATTAGAAGAGGTTTATTATTACGATTCGACCAGCAGCAAGTATTTTACGATCCTAGACCTCTACCCTTTTTACGAATGATTGCTTCAATGGGAGCAACAATACCTTCACTCTTTGATCCCAATGCTTCACCTTGTTTCCAGCTATTCAAATAAAAATAAATTGTCAGTCTATAAAGCGACATTTGCATATAGTCTCTCTACTTTACCCCATGGCAGCGAGCATACGATGTCCAACATTGGATTCACCAATAGGAGCAGCATCGAAAGCGACCACAGTGCCGTGCGATGGCCCAGCAGGAAATTGAGCGTCTCCTCGCTTGTCTTTGGGTGTTGATGTACCACTACCATTGTTCTTTTTGCTGCTATTGATAAACTTCTTTTTTCCCTTTTGATGGGGTGGTCCGCCTTTCGCTCTATTTTTACCAATAATGCGATTCTGCTCATCCATATTCGTCTGGATATCCAGCAAGTAACGGCTGATATAGCGTCGATCATTGGGTATAGAGGTGGTGGGGGTTTTAGTGACAATGGTGCATCTTGATCCACCACCGCCAGTGCTCTTGGATTTCAAGTTGTATACTGCGGCAAGCACATGAAGTTGTCTGCGGAGGTTGGTTGCCATGGGTGCAAATTGGAAGCTGCTAATGCTAGCATCTTGAACGAAATCGCGCATACGTCTGTAACAGGCATGTTTAGCTTCCAGTCCAGCCAAATCTCTCGTCGCACTACACTAGCACTTACTCGTCAATCTTGGCCATTTGGTTTGTGAAGTCAGGGTCCTCCATCTCGCTGGCTCGTCCTTTGCCGTTCTTCTTCTTCTCCTTTCGATGCGCTTTGGCCTCCTCCCTCTTTTTCTTTTTGTCTTCTTTGCGCTGTTGCTTTTCGTACCATCTTCTCATGCCAGGTCTCAATCCCGGTGGAACATCGGCTAGGGCTGCTTTCAGTGTTTGCCCAAAAATCTCTGGGTCCACCACAGAACTGTCATCGCGTGTTCGATGGCCAACCTTCTTTCTGGTGTCTTCGTCAACAGCCTGGATGACGGCCTGTTTTCCCTTTTTGCTGGTGAATTTGGCTTCCTCTTCCTCCATGATGGGGATTTCTCTGGTAGAAGGCTGATCCAGTGTTGCATAATCATACAAATCGTCTTGATCGTCCGACAAGTCTACTTCCAAATTGCCTTCTTGCATGGCAGACCAGGCCAACAGCTCGTTCAGGTCTTCTCCTTCATCCAGCTCAATGTGTTCCATGTAATCTTCCATGACGAGCATGTCGTCCTCCAGCAGTTCATCCTCTTCAGTGTCATACAACTCTTGATAGTCTTCTTCGTCTTCAGAAGACAGGTTTTGAGTAAAGTCGTGTTCGTCAGATGATGAGCCTTGATCAATCTCGTCGTCAGATGTGTCTTGATCAATCTCTTGTTCATCACTTGACAGATTGACTTCTTCCTGATCAGAAGAGTCGACTGTTTCATCTACTGTGTCTCTGGTATCGTGGCCATGTGTGTCAGGTTCTGCGGCAACGACGAGTTCAGCGTAATCGAGCGTTTCCACAGTAACATCAGCGGCTGGATTCTTTCCCTTCAACATGCTCCAAAGTTCCTTCTTGGCTGCAAGCTTTTCATCCACTGTAGCGTCCTCTAGTGACAAATTCGACAAGGATTCTTGCACAGTCTGAGGCTGCTCAGACACAATGGCCTCTTGTTCAATGACAACAGTTTCCTCTTCTAATGCCCAAAAAGCGTTACTATGCAATGCTCAGCCCCACATTGGCAACAAACTCCATGTACCTTTGGTCAAGTCGACTGAAGAGGACGACTTGGTAAACAGCACTGTCTTCAAGTACTTTGATTTCCCTTTGGCGAATTGCTGATTCGAATTTACTGCGGCATTTTGTTGGCCAGAGGAGGAGGAAGAGGATGCTCCCAAACCAGCACGATCCATGGCATCATCGTAGTTGTCGTCGTAATTGGAGCCAAAGGAGGGTCTGCTCTCTCTGACAAAGCCAAGCTTGTTCTTGCTGTGCTGCTGTTGTCTGCCATTGCCTTCTATCATCACTGTATCAGCCAACCTGGTGTATCGAACGCAACATATAACAGTTTACTTTTAGCACGAGGCACGAATTCACTCTCGGAATCGTCTTGGTCGCTGCCAAATTGCCCATAGATTTTGAAATCGTCGTCGAATTCATCCACGTTGGAGCGAGGACGGTAAACGTAACCGACAGCCGACGGAATGAGCTCTCTGTTGCGACCTCTGCCGCCGCCGCCAATGCTGCCTCTGCCTCTGCCACGTCCTCTGGCACCTGCTCCGCCTCTACCTCTACCTCGGCCTCGTCCATTTCCTCTGTTTCCACGACCAGGCATTGTTAATGTATTTCTAATGAGTGCAAAGAAAGAGAGTGATTGATAAGAGCTTCCGCATTTATTTCAAAAAAGACATGCCGTATCACTGCAAGTAAAACAAGTGACATTTTGAAAGCCAGTAGCATAGGAATCCATCAATCTAAGCAAAGCCGCAGCATCATTCAGTTGATTGGATACAGGCAATGGTCTTGATAAAAGTGTCTGTACAATCAACGCTAGCGACATGACTCCAAGATGACGGCCATTGAGATGGAACGAGCAGCCAGGACAAGTTTACATGGCAGAGGACATGGAAGAACCAATGCCTGCTGAGACACATCTCCATGAATTGCTGCTGACTGGATAGGCTCACAGCTCGTCAGCATGTACTTGAGCTAGACATGTCGAAACAAAGTAGCATGCCTCTGTCTGGCTACATGCTGCTGGATGGCGAGACAGTGGCCTCCATTGCTTCTCACATGTGGAAGCATGAATAACAGATCCATCTTGGAGCTCAGGAGTCGTTTGGACTGTACATTTCATCCGGTCCGGGAAGCCCACTACAAAGCTACAAACATTTGAGACGACCAATTTCAAGGATAAAAAATTTGTTCTCTTTACATTTGACATTATGACTGAACAAAGCACCACCGCCAAAACCGACGGTTCCATTACAACTTACTGTATCGAGCACGCAAAGACCCAGCAATCCAAGTGTGCTGCCTGTGAAAAGACCATCCCTCACAAATCCCTCCGTGTGGCCGAGATCTATAGAAAGAGCAAAAAGGTCAAGAAGGATTTAGCCAAGCACACATGGTATCATTTCAAGTGTTTCAAAGGTAAACCCTAACTGCTGCAGTAAAGCAAGCACACGCTAATCTCATCATCACCAAATTAGTGCCTGAGCTCTTGGTGCGTGTGCCAATTGAGCAGTTCAGAGGCTACCCTGCCTTGAACGACAAGGACAAATCCCGTGTGCAAAGAGTGATCCAAAGCGGTGTTGGATCATCTTGGGCTGATTTGATGGAAAAGGCCAAACCTGTCAAGACAGAGGAAGAGTTGGAGGCCGACAAGGAAGAACAGGCCAAGAAGGACAAGAAGAAAAAGGAGGACGAGGACAGCATGAATATGGACATGACAGCAAACTTGACAGGCACTCAACAAAAGGCCACCGCCAACAAATCAAAAGCTAACAAAAAGGCAGTGCCAGCAACACCATCTTCAGACAAGAAGGCTTCCACAGCAGAGCAAAAGAGCAAAAAGGCATTGAAGGCCAAGACAGACAAAAAGTCCAAGGTGACCAAGAACAAGACCTCTGCTGGTGCTGCTGCTGTTGCTGCTCCAGTCAAGGAAGTCAAGCTTCCCAAGGAAGATTTGGATGAATTACAAAACTTTGCAAAGGAGTTTATGGCATTTAAATAAAGGGATGTGTATATATACAAATTGGTTTATTACAAGTAGCTTATTTACGACGCACAATCTCCCAACCATCAGCATCCACCAGGGGCTCTTGGGGTGCCTCATCCATATCGTCGTCTTGATCATTGTCATTGTTGCCCTATACATTACGATTAGACCATCATACTATCGTCATCATCATCAAAATTCCCCATCTTACATTGCTGTGGCCATTGTTGGTATCTTGGCTGTCATCTCCCTCATCCTCATCATCGCTGTCATCGCCCTGCTTGACACATGTGGAGGCAACAAAGGCATTCTGCGTCTTTGCCTTTTCACGAAGACGCTCTACTTCCTCAAAGTTGCCATTGATGCATTGGTTGAACAGCAGGACCAAATGCTTAGCAACTAAATAGGGTGAATCATCTTCGAGCGTAGCATTGAATTCATCTGTCATAATCTGTGACAAGATGTCCTCGACCTCATCAATGTCCAGCTTCTTTCCGTCTAAAAATCATGTGAGCCATGGTGCTCTGGAAGCTACAAAACAGGTTTGCTGCCACACTTACGCTTGCCAAAGTGATCAATGATCACATCAATAAACCACTCTCTCTTCTCGGCTGAATCGACACCTCCCCAGTCCTGCTCGACAGCAAGCTTCAATGCGGTCCAGTTGTGAAAGATGTAAGACACACCTTCTTCAAAGGCGAGCTTGTTGGGATGTTCTGTTGCTGCTGCTGCTGATGATGATGATGATGATGCCATTGCGATGCTATCAGAAATGTGTTGAAGATGTCGAGAAAAGATTTTCCTCTGCCTTTTTGTATCCTGGATCTCTCGTCTCGGTGACTGGTTTGCATTGATGGCATTGGCTCAGAACGCGAATTGCGCTCTAGCGCGTGTCAGTTTCCAATCTCTTTTCTTCTTCTTTTTTTGCTCTTCATTCAAATACTACAACAAAAAAGAAATGGATAAACCTACACCTCGCATCAACTCTGCCTTGAGAGAAAAGTTTGTTGGACAAACAGTGCGTGTCATTGGCAAGCTTGTCTCGGTAAGTGCTCATCATCCAGTGAAGGGATTTGGGGTTGGTTGTATTGACTTGCTGCGAAATCACACAGCTGTCTGGTAATACCGCAGTACTCGAATCAACAGATCACGGCCAAATCTTGGTTCATTTGAATGGAGTAAGTTTCTTTTTTGTTGGCATCACGCTAGGGCCACGCTGATATTGATGTACTATTAGGAGAGCCAATGGGGTACTGACTATATTGAAGTCATTGGCCAAGTTGAACAGGATTTCACCCTGAAGGAATTCAAGACGACTAACTTTGGAAACGATTTCAGTTAGTGCTACTTTATATAAAAGGCAATGATAAGAGAAAGAGGTCATTAACATGTATTTATTAGATCTCGAGTTGGCAAATAAGGTGGTCGAATTCTCTCAAAAATGCCCTGACATGTTCCATTAAGCAAGGATCAAATGCGTGTATGTGTGTGTGTGTATGTGGCCCTGTAAATAAAATGTCATGATTCCTTTGATAAGATGTCTGATTATGCAGCTCAAATTTATTGAAATGTGTGTTTGTGTGTGTTTGTATGCTTTGCTTGTGAATATGAGATGAATGATTTACAGTTCTTTGCCTAATTGTTCTGCTAACTCTCTGCCACGATCTTGTGCTGAGAACACTGCATCGGCCATGAGCTTTCTAATGTTGTTGGACTCCATCGAGTTGATGGCTGCTTCAGTGGTTCCCTTGGGAGAAGTTACTTTGCGACGCAGAGTAGCTAGATCGTCCTCTGATGTAAGAGCCATGCGGGCAGCACCAATGCAAGTCTGCAGTGTCAATGCCTTGGCATCTTCGGATGATAAACCTGCTTCAATACCAGCGTTTTCTATAGTAAATGTGATTGAGTAAGAATGAAACATAATCTAAAACGTAATCTAATGAAATACTTACGCATGGCTTCCATAATCAAGAAGAAATAGGCTGGTCCACTGCCACTGATGCCCGTAACAGTGTCGATCAGTGATTCGTCTTCCACCCAAGACACTTGCTTGGCTACAGCCTTCATGATCTCTTCAGTCATGTTTCTTTGTTCTTCATTGACAGCGTCAGTAGCAAACAATCCAACAGCACCTTCACCGACCAGCGCAGGTGTGTTTGGCATGCATCTCACAATAGCAGCAGGATCAGTGGTATTCATCCATTTATAGATGTCGGCAGTAGTGATGCCAGCAGCAATCGACACAATCAGCGTATCAGCTTTTAATTTGAGATCACTCACCACAGAGCGAAGGACCTGAGGCTTTACGGCCAGAATAACAACATTTGCACCATCAACGATTTCTTGATTGTTATCAGAGCCGATCATTTCGGGATATTTGGATTGCATGTATTGTCTACGTTGCTCAAAGGGTTCAGAATAACGCAGATGCTTGCTGGGATGACCACTTGATTGAAGACCACAGAGAATAGCTTCGGCCATGTTGCCGCCACCGATAAATGAGATGATTGGCTTTGCAACTTGCTTACCAGTTAATGTGTTTGCAGCGGATTGGAGTGTAGTAGAGACCATATGAGATGTAATTGTTTGTAATCGATTTAAAGAAGACATTTGGCTTTATTTTTATACCAATTGAGAAAAGAGAGCAAGTGTTATTTATGCAGTGAAATTTTTTCTGTGTGACTCCACCAAAGGAAAGGATGTCCTCACGGGGTTAAATGACGCTATTCATCATCCTGTTCTTCTTCCTCATCAGAGCCAACACTGGGTATATCGTAGAGATCATTGTCAGATAAGGCACCGTGTCTAATGTTTTGGCGGTTTTTACAAATACGGTTAACTATATATATCATTTTGCATGACATAAGAAATATATGACGTACCTGAGCAATGTATCTTCTATCGCATCTACATCAAACCGGGACCCTACTATATCAATAATTCTCACTAAATTTGCAACCAATATTCCACTTGTGTAAGCTAAAATGGCTGGTGATCCAACGAGATCAAAGTCAAGGTCATTGGCTGATACCCGAATAAACTTGGCAAGTCTGTATTTCTGTGCTAAATCAAACAAGATGGTGTCTAGCTCTTTGCATTTCGACAGACTATCATCATATATATGGATAATCACAGGTACTGTCTTCCATTCATCATCAATCTCATTGGCATAGTCATCTGCATCAATCGTGCTGTAAGTTCCAAATAGCTTTTGTTGTTGTCGGATCGAGTGATTTCCTTGCTTTAGCCTTTTCAGTTCGTTCAATCTCTTTTCTCTGTAAAACTTGAGTTCGTTCTCATCCAACTCGTCTTGCTGCTGTTGCTGCTGTAATACCAATAGCTCTTGCTCTTTGGCATCTTGCAAATAGGTGGTAGTTGTAGGTGCTTTGGCCAACATGCGTGCATTATAATCTGCACGTGCTTTGTTTTTTAAGGCTAACTGTATTTGTTGCTGATAATCATGATCTGCTCGCACTCCTTTTGGGCCAGTGTGGGGTCCTGATTGTCTTTCTTCGTGCGGAATAGAATTTACCTATATAAGGTTGTGTGTGTGGGAGACAATTTGTTAGTCATGGTATAATCTGTAATGTATGTAAATCATATGCTGGTAGAATCTTATTTATTTTTCGGGTTACCCTGGGCAACTCATCCAAAAAAAAAAGAGGGGTACATCTCCATTCTTTTGTTGCCATGGTAACGAGCAAACAAAATTTCAGGGGTAATTTTTTTTAGGAGATGCAGCGAAAGAAAGAGAGAGAGAGAGAGAGAGATAGAATGGTGGGTGTGGGGTCAAACAACTTACCAAAGATTCATCATGATCGTCCTGTTCTGGCTCTGATTCTGATTCTGGCTCTATTCTGTGCTTATCGTCGATTTCTTCTAATGATGTGTTCTGTAACTGAGCCCACAATGCATCCTCCATTTTGCTTTTGATTGTTTAACGTGTACAAAAAGTGGACGTGTTTTGGAAGAAAGAAAGAAGAAAGACTGCTGCCAATAAAAATCTGTCAATCTTAAATAAGACTCCTTACAACAAACTACTTTTTTCAAGTTGTTTAACTCACATACACAATGGTGAACAAAAGAAATAAGGGGGGGATAAGGCTAGCTGATGACTCAAAAGGGAAAATGTTGTGGCAGGTTTGCCTTTTCTCTCTCTTTCTCTCAATATTCTAATTATACACAATGGGAGCCAACATGTCAAAGGCGTTAAACAAGATATTCGGAACCAAGGAAATGCGTATCCTGATGTTGGGATTAGATGCAGCTGGCAAAACAAGTAAGCAATTTGCATGTCTGTCATTACATGGTTGAATTTGATCTAACATAATGAAGCGATCCTATATAAATTAAAACTAAATCAATCGGTTACTACAATTCCAACTGTGGGGTTCAATGTCGAATCAGTTACGTACAAGAATGTGAAATTCAACGTTTGGGTAAAGTGTAAGTTTGATTCATGCTCTGTATAGCACTGTATTGACATGATATGAAAAGGATGTTGGAGGACAAGATAAGATTCGTAATTTATGGAGACATTACTACACTGGCACTCAAGGTCTGATATTTGTGATTGATTCACAGGATCGCGACAGAATTGAAGAGGCAAAGCAAGAGTTACATCGGATCATATCAGATAGAGAAATGAGAGATTGTTTGTTATTAATTTTCGCAAACAAGCAGGACCTTCCAGGAGCATTTACACCTGCAGAAGTTACTGAAATATTGGGTCTGACTAAAATGCGTGATAGACTATGGTATGTTCATCCTTCCTGCGCTACCACAGGCGAAGGTTTATTTGAAGGGTTAAATTGGTTGAGCCAAAATGTAAAAGCTGTGATGCCACATAAATAAAAATCAGAGCTTTGAAAAAACAGTGCTAGCGAATATCTTCTTTTCGTAATCCCAATCATCCTCTTTCATTTGACGAGAGATCAACTGCTTCATGCCTCTAACTGCGTTGGGGGAAACTCGTTGGCCAGTTCTATCATCCATCAGAAATGGCTTCAAGTATAATAAGCTTGCATTCAAGCACTCGTCGTCCTTTTCTACTATCAAGTCTGCAAGACCTCCTTCAATGCACTCCTGTGCAGTCAATCGATAGCCACCTGCCATCCATAAAAGGGCCTTCTTTCTACCCACCAATGCCACTAAGCGTCTTACCCCGGACCATGGGCTCGACACCCCCATTCTCGTCTGCACAAAATGAACAAATGCAGTTTGACTCATACAGACAAAATCAAATGCTGTAACTAATTCAGATCCACCGCCGATAGCACCTCCTGTTACCACTGCCATCGTGATCAATGGCAATCGATAAAGTCTCTCTATGGTATGCTGCATCAACTCATTCATGGCCAGAGACATGTCGGCGGATTTCACATGTTCACGAGCAAAACTAAGATCTATATTTATATCAGTGAGAATTTGAGAAGGCTCCTGCATGCTAATAATTAATGTACCTAAACCAGCACAAAATGACGACTGACCTCCTCCGATCACTATGAGGGCAACAAGGTCATTTAGCTGGATGCGCTCCAATTCAGAGATGGCATGGTGAAACTCAACCATCATCTTTCCAGATAATGCGTTGTGTCTTTTAGGATTGTCGATGGTTAAGAGAGCGATTCCAGGCTGGTAGTTTAGATCAAGCCTTATAGCACCTTGGCCTTTGTTGGCTAGTAGTTCAATTGCCTTGTTCATTTACCAAAAGAAAGGGAAAAAAAGTAAAAGCTGAAAGAAGAACGGTGAGAAAGTAATACGACTCATGTCAGCTTAAATTGTTCAGCTTTGTGTATCTATGAATGCCTCAATCAAACTCATCTTTTATGCAGTCCTTCTTTATTGATATAAAGGGCATTTGCAGAGATAATTTGTGCTTGCTTGATGGCTGCTATAGCCACATGTGCATTACTTTAAAGGTGTAATCATTTTCTCCCTTTTTTCTTATGCTGATTTTTTTTTCTTAGTTTTTAGAAGCAAGAGCTATGCTATTTCTTAAACGAAGTCGTCAGCAGGGTTGGCCATTTGTGCACTATCAAGAAAATTGCTAATATACGTCAAAAAAGCTGCTTAATGGTGTGTTGTAAGTTCGAGCGGACAACATGAGGCAAAGAAATTACCATGTAGCTGTAGATAGAATGAAAATCTTGAACTCATAAAATAAACTATCATTTAAAGCCATGAGCCCTTGATCTCAGTAACCATTTGCCTCTAATGTTGAGCTTGTTATAATGGGAACTAGCATTACAGTCCTTTCAAATGCTCAATAGCTGCCAGTTAGTATGCGTACAGAATATATATCCTCCTCTCCTACACTTAAAAAGGGGATGTGGCAATTTTTCTCTTACATCCATTCGCAGCATGTTTATTTGCATTTGATGTTGATTGTTTTGTTTATTTGAAACTGATAGATTCGTGTGGTTGACAAAAAAAATTCACCAACAAAAGTTGAAGACATCAATGATACCCACCACGTATTACTCCCCTTCTTGCTAATGCTACAGTGTCTATTTCATCACAATGATAGGTTCACTTTAGGTGGTGCTTTGTAAACATCTAACCGGATATTCAGTTGTTGACGACAGCTAATTAAGCTGGTAAAATATAATACAATACAATCATGTAGTTATAAACAGTTTAGTGGGATTTTTTGAAGGGAACGTAAAAAATTTAACCCTCAAATCTCTCTCGGCATGTTGGATGCATTATATGAAGCTATTGAAAGGTCCTTATTTTGCTCAAATCGGACAGGTCTATCTCGAGATATCGCAAAAATGGATGTCAATGGAAAATCTCAACAATTTGGGCCTGTACTAGCAAGGGGAAAATTGGGATGGCATTTTCTTGGTGGGCACAAAATAATTAATTTCTGATGATAGAGTTGAGCTACAGCTTCAACTAAAAGCTTAATTGATAGAGAATTCTCCTCCCTACAATCCGCATTAATGCTACAAGCTAGGTTCTGATGGCAGAGTTTGATTAATCATTGGAAAATAGTTAAAAAGAGGCAGAAACTATTTCATCAACGATCGATTGAATACCGTACACCTAGACACTTGAAATTCGTATCATTAAATCCCCCTTTGAATTCTGTATCAAACTTATATAAGCTTCAAGGAACGCTCATTATTAGGAATCGTTTCAATCGAAGGTCAACAGATTTGAAGCATTCATATTTCTGTTCGTCAGCCAATATGAGCCAGTTTATTTTTTAGTACCCGCTATGTTTATAGTGCAGTTGGCTGCTCTAGCTGCTGTATTATTATTGGTGAACGCGTTCAACCTCAGTTTAATGCCAGCTAATATTCCCCCGTTGTTTTTGTATTCATTTTGTATTCATTTTGCAGTGCTTTTACTTTAAAAACGATAGCTTTACAGCCGCTGAAAGTGCCTGTTTTTGTTACAACACGCGTCAGTTATCTTGAAGAGACCTGCCTGATGGTAGTAGAGTAAGTTTTATTCACGTTTGCGCACTGGAGGTAGTATATAACGCTGATTTCCCCCTTTTTTTTTACAATAGGACTACAGTTGTTACGTTGGTCAGCTCCTGGTTATTGCGTGCTGCCTTGTCTAAGGTGCACCTCTTGTGTTTTAAAGCTGCCTTTACAAATGGTATTATAAGAGTAAGTACTACTGGCGACAACCACGCACTCACAGTT
>JAXQGS010000929.1:0-13246 GCA_037040325.1 Mucor sp. M7501 | reverse complement strand
AACAGAGGGAAACCCTCGCATTTTTTTTCTAGGATTTTTGTGTGTGCCGAGCCCATTCTAGCGATGGGATTGGCTGATAGACTGGATAGCAAGTGAGATAAATGTTTGTAAAGATTGAAAGAAAATTGGCCTTTATAATGATGCTAGAGCTTTAAAACTTACATGTTCCTATATCAATTTCTTGTCTAGTTTATGCCTGTGCAATTGGCATTCTTGTAGCTAGCATGGTTGTTGATAAATCCATGATTTTGAGCAAATGCTACTAGTAAAACCCATAGGATTACTTTAGAAAGGTTGGTTGTATGTATGTTTAGCCAAAGCTGTTGGCCGTACGTTCTTTGACTAGAGCGTGTTAAAATAAGATTTGTGAAAGACGATGTCGATGAGTAATGGCAAAAAATGCTCAAGATAACTAATTTTTGAAGGGTTGTAATTGTGAGTATCCTTGTGCGAATAGTAAAAGGAGATTAGTGGGTACTATTGTTTCTTTTTTCTATTTTCTAGTAGTATATAACGGTATAATTCCTATTTAGTAGTACCAATTTTGAAACCTTTTTTCCATCCAGTGCTGGAGTATAAAAAAGTTAATGGCTTTGAGCGATTTCCTCAAAGGGAACATACGCTTGGTGTTATGCCAAAATTTAATAGTAAAATGAACGAATCTACCAAAGAATTACACTTTTATTAAGAATGCATCCAAAGGATGTCCTTACAATATACTTTTCATTATGCTACTAGGGTTTACTGCATAACAACAAACTGTGATACAACTATAGCTTCACTATATCTACCCAGCACGTGAGATGTAAATCATAGTTAGCATGGTTTACCCAAAGAACCTAATAGTAGCCCAAGAGCTATAAGGTGAAACCTTGTGAGGATACTTGATATAGCAAGGTTATTGTTCCTCTTTTCCATTCTAAATCTATTATATATTACCTTACTTACCTCTAGAAATCAACAGATTTCATATTGATCTAAACCATGATGAGGTATAACACAAAAAAATATCGCTTTTGATTGGCTAAAATTTTTGTAACGTCTATAAAGCGCAATTTTTGGTCTCAAAAACACATCAAATTGCCTAGCTAGCTCAATCGGTAGAGCGTGAGACTCTTAATCTCAAGGTTGGGGGTTCGACCCCCCCGTTGGGCTTTCCTTTTTGCAAACTTCCCAAACGGCGTGAGACGTTTGTAGTTTTTTTTTCTTTACTAGTCAAAACTACGATTTGGATTGATTGCAACGTGGAGCTTCAGGATTGCATGTGCAGCATCGCAGTCTGGTTTGAGTACATGGCAAAACGCCTTTTAGAGTTTGTCGCACAGATATAATGAAATACACGTTTCTTTGATTGGAGTTGAAGGATATGTAAACTTTTAATAGTTTGAAGTATGGTATAGCTAGACTTGGTCAGAGCTGTTCTTGGAGCCCAAACTGACCATGATAAGCCTCTTTAACAAGTTTTTCTTGTTGACAGGTTCTATCGTTTGCTCCATTAAATGTGAGTCTCAGCCATGTCTAGGTGTATCCACAGCTATTGTTCTACAAAATCACTGTTGTGATGGGCGGATGTATCTGCGGAAAAGCAAATACTGAATTTACAGGCCCATTAAGAGAGGGCAGTGTTTATTTTCAGGCTTTCTCTCGTAGTTTACCCCACCCCCACTCTTTATATATCAGAAAAAGGACATACTTACATTATCATGTCTACTATTTATTCATTAAGCGAAGTTGAAAAGCACAATGTTAAAGGCGATCTTTGGTTGGTGATTGAAGGAAAAGTTTACAATGTTACAACATTTGCTGCTGATGTGAGTTTCATGATTTTTGATTAAACATTTCAACCGACTAAATTTGATCTATCATAGCATCCTGGAGGTACACTGATCAATAGATTACTGTATTCAAGGGGCAGATAAACTAACATCTTGTTACTAAATTAGGCGAACGTGCTATTTACGAGGAAGCTGGTAAGGATGCTACTGAAGCATTCAATGACATCGGTCATTCTGAGGCAGCCCATGAATGGTTAAATGATTACTATATTGGTGATTTGGAAGGCTTCGCACAGGTAAACGCTATTGATCTAGTCGTTTGACATTTCTTGTTTGTATTTATTTGTAATGATAGACCGAAGAAGAAGTAGTAGAACAACAAGAATTGAAACAAGAGCCTGTAACACAGGTACCTGTTCAAAAACCCAAAGGATCGTAAGTTGATTTTTCAAATGTTTAAGGAAATGTGAAATCTAAATTTAAAGAAAAAAAAATAGTGCTTTGAGAGTGATTATTCCTGCCATTGCTGTTGCTGGTATTCTTATTTACAAGTTTGTTATTGCTCCTCAGCAAAAGAACTAGATAAAGACCCCCCTCCCCTCTGATTTTGCTGTTCCAAAAAAATACATTCAATTATTAGATTTCCAAAATGATTATGCATGACGACTAAAATTCTATTATCCCAATTTGCAATGTATAGATAAGCCTTTTAGTAGAATAAGTTGTATGACGTTTTTTGTTGTATGGATTTGCCTATTAGCTATTGAATGAATTCCTTTTGTGAATGTTATCTATCTCTGTCAAAAAAAAAGAGAGGAAGGAAAAAAGAAAAAAGAAAAAAAGCGAATAGATTACATCATGCAATCAGATATACCATTGATTCGTAGATACACTATAGATATGATATCAAATACATAGGGAGGAGCTATCGGATTTGCCTTCTCCTTGCATTATACAGAAGATTGTGTATAAAAGAAAAAGAGACAGAGGAGCAGAGCAGCGTAGTGACCGTAGTAACATGGCAAGCTAATCCGATCGATACTGTATGTTGTAATAGCAACTTCAATGGAACAAATGTAAACTTTAAATTCTTGTATCAATAATATTTGCAAATTGCTGTTTTTTCTTTCTTGTTTGGATCTTGTCGTCTCGTGGATGATGGGATTATATCAAATGTTGAACACATTACATCCTGATCTAAAGACATTTGTTGCGTAAGAGATTTTTCTTATTTATTTTGGCTTTTATGGCTCAAGTTCGACATTTGAGCAAGTTTCTCAAGTCATGCATATACTACTCTTTTAAGGATGGAAGAAGGCACCATGTATACTTGACGCATGACCTAAAAGAAAATCTCTGGTAGCACTAGATAAAGAAGATATTGGTTAGGTGACACCCGGTTATTGGATGAAGGGGCCGTTTTCATTGGAAGATGATGTTTTAAAGATAATACTACCATGTATATGTGAGAAATTTTTACGCCGTATACATTGGGCATGATAAATGCAGCTCCACAACTCACACATAGAAGAAGAGCGAGGCAAGATGACAAGAAGGCAGCAGGTGTGTGTGTGTGTGCGTGTTTGTTCGTGTTGTACCTTGAAAATACTCGATCCAATCCCCCCCTTCTCTCTCCCATGACTTTATGGCTGTAAAGAGGTACACAAATCGATAACCTCACATGGCTTAATAAATAATTCAATGTCTATTACTTGATTAAGAAACCACTGTATAATTTCTCAATATAAAAAGCTATTTTTTGGTTTCTGATTTTTCTTTCTCTCTCTTTTTTTTTTCTAAACTCTTTTTCCGTCAACAAAGCATCTCTCCTCACTATATATACAATGTTATTTGAGCCTCATCAATACGGTAAGCATTGTCCAGAGTAAAGACAGCCTTTCGCTGTACTAAATGTGCATTCGCATATAGCCACCAATACCTTAATTTCAAAGCAACAAAATAGCAACAATAAGATGCCAACGTCAGTTAAACATTACTATGATAGCGAGGATGATGATGAGACACTAGCCACTGCAATTGATGATCTATCAAGCTTAATTCTATACCCAACACACTCAAATCAAGATATTGAATCATTTCAGGATCAAATGTTGGATCCTACCAATGTTCGTATTTCCCAATGTCAAAACACATATTTCATGGACGGTGGAGTTCGATTTATTTCGGTATAAACTATCATAAACAGTAGTTGCCCGTATCAAAAAAATTAACGAATATAAGTAAATATAGTTACCAACCTTGGGCACAAGCAATAACAAGGCAACAACTCCAATTTCCCGCATTTTTGAAGAATGGCTAGCAAATAAATTATACAGTCATCCAAATAAGATGGTGGACCTCAGCAATCATGATGATGATGAAATGATGATAGATCCACCGGAGGATGAAATGTATGATCACCGTTTACCCATACTCGAAGACAATGTTGAACTGCTATCTGAAGACATTGTCAACAAGTTTAAATCAAGAAAGAGAGGTCTCAATGGTCTCTCCAATATACTCATCAAAATTAGAACTGGCCACGTCTACAGCTACCATCAATTAGAGAACGGCCAACCTCTCATCACTGAAGACATGGAGGACTTTTTCCAGCAATTTCCATTGTTTGTGGAAATCTTAATTTATGCCACGCAAGAAGAGAATACCGACAAAGATATCAACTTTTTGCTAATTACTGAAAACACATCCCTGAATCCTGGCGATCCTTATAAAATCATGGAAAATATTCAATTGTAAATACATTATTCTTTTTTTATTTTCATCATAATACTTTAAAATTCGAAACTACTGTTTGATGTGTTACTCTTTAATTATTTACAGTGTTGGCTTGAGTGGATTCAAGTGAAGGATATCTAGATTGATCAATAGCAGGTGAATTGTTGGGTGATGATGGTCGTGATGGGTGACTTTCAGAAGATGAATATGCTTTGATGATATGAGTGAAAGACCACATGAAGCCATACACAATACAGAGGCTATATACCTAAAGAAAAAAACCCCATTAATGACGAGTTGTATACAGCAGCATTGATTCAAATGTGTTACCATAGTTCTTAAGCTTAATATCTCGGAAAATCCGTTTGCAGCATCACCTATGATTTCAGCCATTACTTTGGTTTTTCCAACGCTGAATGGTCGCATCATGCATTGTTCCCAATCTCTGCAAAGATCTCTGACGGCAGGGAGTCTTGTAGCAGGACCGCAGAGATTGGCATCGTACTGTTCCCGACAATACATTTGATTAGTGAGAAGATCTGCATATACACACATATTAGTTCAAAGCATCAACATTAAATTCAACAATGTCATTTACCAGACTCATAAGATTCAATCTTGGAAGTCATATCATAGTGCAGATTGGATGCGACATAATATGCCACAGACAGACAGCAGATAAACACCACAGAATAGCAGGTAATTTTGAAGATTCCAAACATATAAACCACATGGCCATGACTGGTATCGACGGGTGGAGCCGCATGGTATACAATGGTTGGATTATGAGTGGCATGGTAGTTGGTTGCAGGGTTGTAATGATTAGTATGGTGACAAGGTGTTGTCGAGAGGGTTGATTCATAAGCTGGAGGAGTGTGCATTCCTGGTGAATTTGGTGTGCTTGGTCCTTTAACTGTAGGGCGCTCAATGCGGCTCATCGATAGGCACTGTCTTTCTGGCGATAATGGTGGTGTTTGCGTTGTAACCAATTGCTTTACAAGAAAAGTAAGGTCAATAGCATATTCAAATCTGACTCAATTACATACAACTTACAGTATTCTGCGTAGCACTGTCTTTTGGTACCTCATTTTTAGTGTCATTGATAGAGACCTTGCCAAACAAATTGGAAACGCCATTGCAAATCTCTACAGACTTTTTATAATTGTGTTGAAAGAGTGGCGAGATCAAGGGAGATGCCGATGGTTTGATAATTGGCTCATGAACAATGTCCATTTCATCGTCTTCACTCAGAAATTCGTTTTCGTTGTGGGGGACCACATCAACGTCCATGGGATCGTATTTGAAGACCATATTATCCTGCGTGTTATCGAGTATACTAGAAACGATTCAATGTATCTCTTTTTACGCTTTTACTGTTGATATCTTTCTCGTTCTGAAATAGAGGCTTTCAAGTTGAAAAAAGAGACAGGAAAAAAAAATCAGGAATCTCGTCTCCCATTCTCTGGCATTTGATACAGTCACCACTCAAACGCGCTTTTGAGCCAATCATAGTACTCACGCGAGTGCAACAAGGTACATCACTTTTGCTACATTTGACCTTTGGAAGCGTTGATCTACGGATGGAGCGAGTTGCTATAGCAACAAGCGCCATAACTAAACCACAACTTTGAGATAGACACCATCAAATCTAATAGTTAATCCAGCGTTTCCGGGGAGATGCCAGATGATGCTGTATTTACAATGGGCAAGCCATACATTTGTTACTCACCCGAGACCTTCATCTCGAGGCATTCTATCCTACAAAGCATCTTCTTGTGTTTGGGCCTGCTTCTTGGTCTATGTAGCTCATGTCAGGTTACAGTGGCAGGTTGCGAATGCTGGGTCTGCCGCAATGTACAAGCAGTAGCACTGCATTTGATTGGCAACTCCCTGTTGCACCCCTTGTGTGGTCCGATAAAAATTCAATAATTTTCCAATTAAATATCACATCAAAAGCATTAGTAAGGTTCTTTACATCTTCTTTTGTATATAAATTCATCATGTTGAGAACTAGAACTCTGTGTAAAGTAGTGAATCCATACCACAGCAATACAACATTTGCTAACCATGACATGTTACAGTGAGCTCAGCTCGTTCATTCCGTCGTACACCTTCATTACTGTTAGTATGAAACATTCTACAATGTGGGGTAAAAAAATAACCAACTTTTATTACCATAGCTCATCTAGCCAGCGTTTGCTTACCACATCAAGAGCAACTGCTGCCAATGCTGCTTGGAGAAACAAAGCTTCCATGGCTGCTTTGGGAACTGCCGCTGTAGCTTTCACCGTCTATAACGCAAACGAGGTATGTCAACCATAGTCAATAGCAAACAAGAGAGTGTCTTTTGACCGGTATTTATCTATCAGGTCTACTGTGATGCAATTTCAGATGACAAGCAACGTGTAAGTAGCAATTACAATCAAGAGGGGGTATAGAGAGGAAGAAAGTGTCAAAGCTGATAAAGTGTCAAAATCACGATTTTAGAGAACGGAGGGCCCAATTAACGATACGGATCCCATGAGACTTCGCATGGAAGCCTTTGTCAAGGGTCTCCAGAACCGCATTGTGAACGATATTGAGCAAATCGACGGCAAGCAATTTACACGCACTGCATGGGAGCGTGCCGAAGGTGGAGAAGGTATTACATGCGTCCTTCAAGACGGCAATGTCTTTGAAAAGGCAGGTGTTGGTATTTCCATTGTCTATGGCCAGTTACCCAAGGCTGCTGTGGAGCAAATGAGACACAACCGAGGCAAAGACATCAGCGCGGATGGACCTGTGCCCTTCTTTGCTGCAGGCATCTCTTTGGTGATTCACCCTCACAACCCCAATGCGCCCACTGTCCACTTAAATTACCGTTATTTCGAGATTGAGAACCCTGATGGCACACCCAAGATGTGGTGGTTTGGCGGTGGATCCGACTTGACTCCCTCCTACCTGTTTGAAGAAGATGCCATTCATTTCCATCAAGTGCTCAAGGACGGCTGTGACAAATACGACAAGAAGTACTATAGCCAGTTCAAGCAATGGTGCGACAAGTACTTTTTCATCAAGCACCGTGGTGAAGCTCGCGGTCTCGGCGGCATCTTCTTTGACGACTTGGACGACAAGCCTGCTGACGAAATCTTCAACTTTATCAAGGAAATGGGCAACAGATTCTCATTGTCGTATATTCCCATTGTCAAGAAGAGAATGAACATGAAGTTTACCCCTGAAATGAAGGAATGGCAGCAGATCCGTCGTGGACGTTATGTCGAGTTCAATTTGGTCTGGGACAGAGGCACCAAGTTTGGACTCGAGACACCTGGTGCTCGCATTGAGGCCATCTTGATGTCTCTGCCTCTGACATCGCGCTGGGAATACATGAAGGAGGTCGAAGAAGGCTCACGGGAGCAGGATTTAGAGGAGGTCTTGAAGAACCCAAGAGACTGGATTCCACTTGATTGAACAAGCAAGCCATTTATTATCATAGAAATCCCTCAATAAAACTACTACTTTTGACCATATCCACCACCACCAGGCGTGTTGATCACGATACGATCGCCACGGCCAAACAGAGCTGAATTCTTTCCAGTCATGTTGAGTGTTCTTGTAACCTCTTGGCCCTGACTGGATTTTTCATGGCGAACCCAGACATTGAGACCCTTCTCGCCATCCTCACCGCCAGCGAGGCCATAAGGCTTAAACACACGTCGTTCAGACAGGATGGATACTTGAATGCCATCCTCTAAAAACTCAATTTCTCGAATGACACCATCGCCGCCCTTGTGTTTGCCTTGACCGCCCGTGTGAGGACGAATGGCAAACTGGTGAAGTATCACAGGATAGCGTTTTTCCAAGATCTCAGGATCAGTGATACGAGTGTTTGTCATGTGCGTGTGGACACCGCTTTGACCTTCCCATGTAGGACCAGCACCACTGCCACCTGCAATGGTTTCATAGTAGCCCCATCCAGTGGTTGTCTTGCCGGTATCTTCATTCTTCCCACCCTTACCAAACGTGAGGTTGTTGCAGCATCCCTGACTGGCGGCACAGGCATTGAACGCCTTGAGCACGACATCCACCAAGCGCTGGCTGGTCAAGACATTGCCGCCCACCACGGCACAGCGCTCAGAGGGGCTCAAAATGGAGTTGGCTGGGATCTTGATGGAGATGGGCTCCAGACAGCCAGAGTTGAGCGGGATGTCTTGGTTCACCAAACAACGGATAGAGTAAATGATAGCAGAGTGGCACACACTTTCAGGCGTGTTTGTATTGCCATACACTTCAGGGCCTGTGCCTTGGAAATCAAACACAGCGGTGCCTTGAACGGGGTCGATGGACACCTTCAAATGGATGGGCGTACCGTCGTCCATGTGATCCACGGCTATCAATTGCTCAGAATGCTCCTTGGCCACTTGTTTCAACAGGGATTTCACTGCATCTGAAGCGTTTCGACGAATATGCATCATGTAGGCTTGCACCACTTGCAGCGAGTACTCTTGAATCAGTGATTTGACCAGGTTGATGCCCTTTTGGTTGGCAGCAATCTGAGCCTTGAGATCTATATATACATGAGAATTGTAAGCAAACGTATGGTAATATGCTGTGCGCAGTAGTAGTAGTACCTGAGATGTTATCTCTGAATGCACGTGAACCAGAGCATCCAGGATAGGAAGCTGGGATAGTGCACAGATGTTCCTCAAGCCCCTTTTGGTCAAAGTGACCTTTGGAAACAATCTTGAACGACTTGATGGCGGCTCCTTCTTGATATAGCTCCTTGGAATGAGGTGGCATGGATCCAGGCGAGATACCGCCGATATCCGCATGATGGCCTCTGGATGCCACGAAAAAGACAATCTTGCCATTGTCAAACACGGGTGTGATGATGGTGATGTCTGTTGCAGTGTATTAGTCAGAATAGCATCTACCTACTAGTAGGTTCCTTGTTGTACTTACCAGGCAAATGAGAACCACCTGCTTGTGGGTGGTTTGTCATAATCACATCGCCCTCGGACAATTGGCCATCATAGTACTTGAGCTGATAGATGACAGCATGGCTTAGTGAGCCCAAATGCACAGGAATATGAGGTGCATTGGCTACAAGGCCACCATCCGCACCAAACAAAGCGCACGAAAAGTCTATTGTTTATATCAGCAACAAGCATACAAACACATTAAACCTGTAATAACGTACCTAGTCTCTCCTTGATATTGGTTGAAATAGCCGTCTTTTGCAGTGTGCGGCCCATTTGCTCAGCAATACTCATAAATCTGTGTGAAAAGATGGACAATTGAATAGGCTCCATTTCAGTAGTAACCACCTTCTTTTCGCCACGACCCACAGTGATGGTAATATGTCCTGCTGTAATCAATGCAGTGCACGAAGGCTCCACAACCACGGTAGCAGTGACATCAATGATGATAGCGGGCCCAGCAATAGAAGATCCTGGCTTCAGGTCGCCCAAACGGTAGACAGGAACATGGTCATCTCTTCCGGTTTCCTCAAAGTAGACAGATGCAAAACTGTCTGTGGCATTGGCAATCTCTACAATCTTGTTGGCTGCCTTGAGTTCTTCAATGTCGCGGTCAGGCGTGAGGTCGTTGTTCTGGATGGTCTTTCCAATGCCACGAACACGAATGTCGTCTACAATGATGTCTCTGTCTTTGAGCAAGAAGCCAAACTCCTGAGTGTACACCTCGTAGAATGCGTTTTCAAAGTCCCAGTTGTCGGCAGCAGGTTGCAGTGTCATCAGGGCACAATCCGTGCCGTCGTAGCGAAGGTTGAGATAGACCTCAGTGACAATATCGCTCTCTCTGAAGCCTTGTTTGGAGAGCTCAGCAACAGACTCCTTTTGCAAGTGTGATACACGCTCTTGAATGCGAGATAGCCCAGTGCTCAGTTTTTCAGCAGAGGGCTCCTGCACCTCATGGACAACGTCAGCGAGTGCCAAGCCAAAAGCAGACAGGATGGAGCTGTGGCGATACAGCACAATCTTGTTGATACCAAGATTACGAGCAATACCGCATGCGTGTTGACCTCCAGCACCGCCGAATACAGCCAACGTGTGATTGCTGGTATCGTGCCCCTTGGCTTCCGTCAAGGCACGGATGGGACGGCACATGGTCTCGTTGGCTACCTTGATGAAGCCATAGACAATCTCATCCAAGGACTTGTGCTCGCCAGTCGAGGCATTGATGGTATCCGCAAGCGCCTGGAACTTTTTCTGCACAATTTCCCTGTCCAGAGGCTGGTCTTCGTTGGGCCCAAAGATCTTGGGAAAGTAGTCTGGTAAAAGACGGCCGAGATACAAGTTGGCATCGGAGACGGCTAGTGGTCCCCCCTTTCTGTAACAAGCAGGGCCAGGATGAGCACCAGCACTCTAAAGCAGTAGTACACAGTGAGCAACAAATCGTCTCATGCGCTGGTCTTTCTATACTCACCTCTGGGCCAACGACAAACATGCCGTTCTTGAAGAACAACATGGATCCACCACCAGCAGCCACCGTATTAATGTCCAATTGAGGTGCCTGAATCGTAACACCCGCAGTGGTAGTCTCAAACACATGCTCATAATGACCGTCGAATCGAGACACATCTGTGCTCGTGCCACCCATATCAAAACCAATGACAGGCACCTTGGATTGCTTGTCAAACGTTGTCAAGGCGTATCCGACGACACCGCCAGCAGGGCCAGACAAGATGGCCTTGAAGCCAGAGAAATTGCTGACAGGCACCAAACCACCGTCGCTTTGCATGAATTGCAGCTGCGTTGTCCCCTTTTCAAACCCATCATCAAACCCGCTTACAAACCCCTTGATGTACTGCTTGATACAAGGCGTCAAATAGGCATTGGCAGTGGCTGATGTGCCGCGAGGAACCACCTTGACCATGGGCATGACTTGGCTGGAAAGTGAGACGTGATCAAAGCCAATGGATTTGGCTAATTCGCCAATCTGTTGCTCGTGGTCAGGGAAAGTGTAAGAGTGCAAAAGACAAATGGCAATGCTTCTGTATCCGTCGTCGTACAGCGATTGCAACTGAAGCTTGATGGCATCCAGGTCTGGCAGTATAGTGTTAGACTCATGCAGCCTACAGTCTTCTCTCTGAAAATGACGCCTTACCGGGTGATTGAACTACCTTGACCCACTCGCCTGATATACCTTGGCTCACTTTGTCATCCGTACTATTATCTTTGGGATCAATCTGCTCGGTGGAAGCAGCTGAATTCAACAAGACAACACTGTTGGATCACGTCAGTTAAAAAAAAAAGCCCTCATACTTGTCAGACACACACTGATTACCGCTCGTCAATCTCAACCACCTTTTGATACAGCACGTCGGGCTTACTAATAGAGAGATCAAAGATCTTGGGTCTTGATTGATTGCCTAGCAAAAAAACAAACATCAATGCCCTTGCCACTTTTTTAGCGTGAGAATTATAGTTTTACCAATGGTCAACAAGTCGCCAAAGCCCTTGGTGATGAGTAATGCACTGGATTCTCCTTTTCGCTCGAGCAATGCGTTGGTAGCGACTGTGGTGCCCATGCGTACACTTTCTATAACAGAGTCATTGTTGTTGGTTCAGTAACTGAAATTGACGGCTAGCTATACATGAGACTCCCCCCCCCACTCACCAATATGCGTCGTAGGCACAGGCTCAGAGCGAGGATGCTTTTTGCCAGTAGCGAGCTCCACAATTCTTCGAATGCCTTCGGTAGGAGCGTCCTTGTAGTTTGAAGGATCTTCTGAAAGCAACTTGACAACGTATTCCTGGTAGTTTTCATCTCCCGGTTTACCAACGAAACCAATACAATCTGTAAATGTGCCTCCTCTGTCAATACATATAGTCAGTGGTGCTGATGTAGTTGCTAAAGCCATGGTTTTCTATAGTCAAGCCTCAAGTGAATGAATAAAAAAAAAAGTGTGGAAAAAAAAAGAAAGATAGCTTTTGTGCCTAAAATCCATCTCTCGCGATATCTAATGCATTTTTATTAGCAAGCTCCCAAACTTTAAAAAGGACCTTGAAAATCGGGTAAATCATGATGGCATATCTACAGTATATGTTGGTGGAGACAAGCTGTAGTCCACCCACCAAACTATGGTGAAAAAAAGTCGACCTTTACTTTGCTACATCCTCCTTTTCACTCATTCGTCAAATAACACAATGTCAGTCAATCGATTCCAGCATAGCTTGACCATTTGCATAATACATCTGACATTGCGACAATGTCAAACTCGATCCAAGCTTATTGCATGCCCCTCTTGTGCGCATAATTCACAAATCTCTACTAATTGAAAGAGCAATTATAAAGTATTTATCCCATATTTGGATAAATCTATGCAGAAATCCTTTAGGAATTTCGCGCTTTTCAATGAACAAAGAGTTTAATAATGCGCTGTTTCGCTAGATGATAGACTACAGACCATCAAACCAAATGTTATTAAGCCCAATGTTCAGTGAGCAGCCCTCATATGTATTTACCACTGTAAAATCAAGAGTTTGAATCGCTTGTATCTCGGCAACAAAGCGAGATCTCGGCCTCAAAACAAGCGTAATCGTGTTCTACGACTTGACATTAGGTTAGGGATCACTTTTCAGCAATTTTTTGGGGATCGAGTTGATGATCGATTTTTCGAAAATTTTGCCCTGTACTAGCAAGGGAAAAATTGACGATTTTGAATGATGGAGGTTTTCACCTCGAAAATGAAGTTTTCTACTAAGGTATTCCTATGCTCAAAACAATCGTAG
>JAXQGS010000928.1:0-13183 GCA_037040325.1 Mucor sp. M7501 | reverse complement strand
TTGGCGATGCTCCCGTTGATGCTACTCCTACGTTTGAGCCCCTGCCACAGTCGTATAAAATGCGTGCTGAAGACGTCGATTTTGGATCTGGTCAATTCTTCAAGCGAAAAATCACTATCAAGGACAAGAATACCACGGAAGCTGGCAAGGAAGCGAAAAAGACTGAGGAGCAGTTATTGAAATCTAACGTGTTTAGAGCCAATGATCTTGAAGATGTCAGGTCAAACCTTGCTGCATACAAAAGCAGTGGTCCAGCATTGCGAGCTTTTTATCATTCAAAAAAGATGGACAATCTCAGCAACAAGGTGGAGCACATTGATAGGCGTTTCCGGTCTCGCTTTGCTTCCAGGGAAAGAGCCTTCTGTGCTGGTGATCGTCCACAAACTTGCCTCACAATGTTCATAGGAGATCGTGGTCATTGCGTCGGTTCTCGTATAAAGGGCCATATGAAATATGGTGGCAAATGGAAACCGCGACTGCATCAATCTGCTGCTACTGTACATACCACCAACGAACACAAGACATCCCAGACGTGTATGTACTGCTTCGGTCCCACCTCTCATCCCACACAAACCATCAAAGCAAAGGATGGCAAGACCAAGACAAAGTCCATCCATGGGGCCTTTTTATGCTTGAATCCAGATTGTGTGTCGGTTATCAACAACAGAGCCATTCAAGGTAGAGACAAGACGTCTGCTCTGGCTGTTGCTGTTTCTGGTCTTTCCAGTCTCTTGTTCAACCAGCCCTTACCTGTATTCAATCCAAAACCCAGTCAATCCAACACTGGCATTATTTCCAAGACCACCTCTTTCTGCAGTAGTAGAAACGAGAAAAGGGACGGCAGCGGTGCTGCATCAGCGGAGGCTTGAGTCTTTCGAGGTAAGGATGAATTTAGGCTGGAACGACTGCTTTACTAATTTGGCATTTTGCTCGCAAGATTCAAGTTTTCGCAGTGTTGTGATTTGCCCTTTTGTATAGTAAAAGACACTATAGACGTCTAATTGCAACAATGAATACTTCTGATGGTATTCAGAAGGGGATTACGATTTGGAAACCATTACCGCTTAAGCCAAGCACAGTTTCAATACTTTCGATATAGTACATTTTTCTATTTGATTAAGACACATGTTTAATCGTTTCTGAAACAAGAAACAAAGTTTTGCTTCTCGAGTGGTTGTTTTTCATTGCTTCCTTAAAGAGCACCCCTACAGGTGGTACAACAGTTTCTTCTAGTATGAAAAGAAGGCACCACAGTTTGATTTGATAAGGATGAATGCATTTTACAATAGTAAGTTTATTTTATATATATTAAAAGGTAAACGCTGCTCGATCTAGTACTGCGAGAAGCGGGGAATAGGTTTTTTTTTCTTTACAAATGGGTTCAATGTAACAATACATTGAATTTAAGCGTCTATCTTGACGCCGTTGATAGCAGCTTCCTTATCAATGACGGCAGCTAATCTACGGAGAGCTTCGTCCATGTTATCCTTGGTAACGTTGCTATAAGAGACACGGATGAAATTATTCTTGTTTTGCTGAGGCATAAAGGCCAAGCCAGGGATGGCAAGGACGTTCTCCTTCAGAGCCTTGGTCATGACCAAATCGTAAGAATCGGTGATACCGCCCAGCAAACGGAGCCACACAAACATACCAGCGTTGGGAACAACCCATTCGGCACGGCCAGTCATTCTGCGATCCAGGCACTCCAAGAACTCATCTCGTTTCTCACGGTAAAAGTCTGCCACACGGTCAACATGTTCCAAGAAGCCCTTGTGACCCCACTTTTCCAATAAACCAAAGGTCATTGCTTGAGGAACACCCGATGGCTGCAAATTAGTGACCATGGTATGCATGTTGATACGTTCAATCAAGGGCTTGGGGCCGGTGATCCAACCCAAACGAAGACCAGAAGACAGAATCTTACTCATACTATCACAACGCAAGACACGGCCATCCACATCCATAGACAGGTATGAGGGAGTGCGCTTCTCTCCAAATTGCAAATAGTAGTAAGCGTCGTCTTCCAAGATAAGAATGTCGTATTTGGAGCAAATATTGTACACGGCTTGCTTGCGTTCTAATGTTGAGCTCAAGCCAGTAGGGTTGCCGCCAGTAGGGATGGTGTACAGACAGTGAGGTCTAGGCTGATCCTTCTTTCCGCTAGGATTGCTCTCGGGCCAGTTGGCGAGCATGTTTTCCAACGATTCAGGGACAATGCCGAATTCATCAGTAGCAATGTCAGCGAGATCGCACTTCATAGTCTCAAGAAAGGACAGAGCACCAGTGTAGGTGGGGTTCTCTACCAAGACAGAGTCACCTTCATTGATCATCATTTCAAGAGCCTGTTTTTTTCGCATGTCAATGTTAGTGTATCCACAACACTGTGAGAGCATGCGTCATGGTAAATACCTTTGTCAAGAGATCTTGAGAACCAGAGCCAATGGAGAGATCAAAGTCTACGGGAGGGTTGTGTTCCAATCTCTGGAGACCACAGAGCCATTCATTCAAGAGGGGTTGACCAGACTACGTATATGAGTCAATGTGAGATATTTGTGTTCCTATCGTGGGAGAAATAACTTACGGTCAAATCGTAGGACAAGGACCTGTTGAACAGATTGTCATCAATTTCAATCTTCTCGCCAGTTTTGAGAGTTACAGTCATGCTGGCAAAGGGAAACGTAGCAGGATTGGGTTGACCAGCACCCAAAGAGATCTACAGGCAGTGTGAGCACATGCATTGGTAGACTATGTATCCAGCTTCAATTTACCATTTCCTTGCAGTTTAAATAGGGCATCAAAGCACGAACTTAGGATGCAATTATGTCAGCACATGGCATGATGCGTGGTTTATGCTGCTGCGACTTACTGGCTGAGGGGTTTCTGGCCTTGCTGTGTTCACTGATATGCTTTGAGTAATCCATGTGGGGGTTGTAATTGATGTTAATTCTTTGACAAAAAATGAAGCAAGAAAAGAGATGTTAAGGAACTAGAATGATTAGCCTTTTTATAATTTTAATTTTTCATCCATCTAAAGAGATTATCAATCTATCCTCCCCCCCAATTATCCTCTTCTTCCGTCCCGTCTATAATCGCTTAAACCCGAAGCTTCGCCTATAAAACCATTGCCTCTTTTAGTACTCAGTTTCAAATGAGAAGGCCGAGAGATAGGACCCAACATAGTCCATTGTTGCCTGGAAAGCGATTGTACTACTCGTATCAAGGTTTGCAAAATGACGTTTTTTCCCAGGCTCTTCCGAGGGTTGATGCTATAGAACCGTGAATTACATGGAAGCAAATGCAGGTGATCTATCGAGTAGTTACGCAAGATCAGTAATGGGACGGACAGTTGCAGCAGAGCATCAAACTGATCTTGTTGCAACATCCATCTTTTTATTTGATTATAGTAGATGAAAATTCACCAGGCAAGAGCATTGTTGCTTTGATTGTGAATAGACAGATACTTACCAGACAAGAGCATTGTTTGTTAATGGCAAAAGAACAACATTCTTCGTTTTCATAGATCTAATGCTACCACCAATACGTATTTGATTTGGTGGGTATATCTCTTCAGAACAGTTCACAATGATGGATTCCCTCTCTAGAAAATGCATCGAGACCTTTCTGTGATTTGACGTTTGTGGTGATCAAGTGTTTTGTAAGTCCTCCTCACCAGCACCCCCCCATACTACAAATAGACTGCATTTAGCAAGATCAAGATTATCCGTGACTCAAGTGCACCCTTTATAGACCCCCTTCATCTAGTGCTGCCTCATAGCTGGTAATCATGTCTGAATATCATGCGAAGGATGCTCTTTGGCTGCAAATCTCTTTTTCACAAGCTGTCTTCTTTGGATCATCTGGGATCCGTCATAAGCACCTTTGAAAGTAAAGTTCAAGCAATCAGATGGCAATGAAAGCTGCACTTGATTTGGCAATGTTCACATCATAATGCTGCCACAGAAGCATCAGGATCGAGCTCCATCTTGTTCTAGGTTTTCATGTCATTATAGTAAGTCAAGTCTCTACTAGTAAATACCTTACATATCACTTTGATATGGCCTCACTCTACGTAAATAATAGCAAAGGAGTGATAAATGTTATTTCTCACGTTCCTCTAGCCATGTCCACACCAATTGAATGACAGTAAAGGTACAATGATGATTGCATGAAATGCGTATTTGTAACACCTACGTTTGTGACATTGCACTAAACAAACAGCTTGTCGTAAATAAATACATGCACTTGGGTTTCCCTTTTAATACATCCTTCTTTACGCCTACTATATATAAACATCACAAGAAATGTTCCGAAAATTGATCGTCAAACGAAACTATCACCACCACCACCATTACACAGATATCGCTGACGGAAGACGGGTGATAGACCTGTTGCGAAAGAGATACGAGCAAAAGAAGCTACAGCATATCGATGCAGCCGAGAAAGACAAGGCAACCATCTTGTCAATAAACACTCTGAAGCGACACAAGTGGGATGCTCAGGCCAGCAAGAATGCCCAGGTAGAAGACATTTGCGGATTTGGATACACCTCGCCAAATGAAGTGTAAGGCTGTCATCATGCATTTTGAGCATTCGCTGATTGATTGTGGGGGGTGCTGTCTAGTTTTATCAACAATGAACTGAACCTCAGCAATATCAAAGTGTACGGGTTTGATTACGACGCAAGTATACTATCACGCTCTGCACACGTGAAATGAAGCCGTGCATCTAACGATAGTTGCTATAGTACACATTGGCTAATTACACCGAGAATCTATCATTGACAATCTATAATTCGCTGCGAGATATCATTGTCGATGTCATGCGATACCCAAAACACATCAAAGGTGCTTCTTTTTGTCTCTTGGCGCACACTGCTATTAATCACAGCTAATACATTGCATATAGATTTCCAGTTTGACCCAAATTTCGCTATTCGAGGTCTTCATTATGGTACAAATGTCATGTCGTGCCATGTGTGAAGAAAATGTGCGTACTAAAAAAACTGTAAACCTTGACAGACTTCAACAATGGCTGGTTAATGAAGATTGACAACATGGCTAATATACAACTGAACACGGTGCATGGTATATTTTTGAACTATCAAACTATGACGTTTTCTAATTGACACACACACACTCACACACTCACACGGATTTCAAATGACAGTGGGAAGGGAACCTATCAGCAATATTGAGGAAATCATGCAAGTGCACAAGGGAAGACACATCTCGCCAGAGTATCTCAGAAACAACATGTTTCAGCTGAACGATCTCTTCTCGATACCACAAGCATGTCTGTTGAGTGATGTGGTGCAGTACTTTCGAGATCACAATATGAAGTAAGTAGTCCAGAGTGTGAAGTAGCCAGACCAAACGACTCACGCACTTGCAACAACAAAGCTTCCATCCTCGCTATCTCTCTGATGATGTCAGTACTGCTGCTCGGATCCTCCACACTGGTGCTCATGGCATTGGAGGCACACTCCACATCGACATCATGAAGGACATGTCTTGCTACCTGGAACGAGCACCCAAACTAGTTGGCTATCTCGAGAATCTGCGCAAAAGAGGGAAAAAGACATTTTTGCTGACAAACAGCACCAACGCATTCATATCCAAAGGGATGAGCTACCTGACATCAAGCGACGATTGGAGAGACCTGTTTGACTGTGTGATTGTGTCGGCTAGAAAGCCTGAATTCTACAACTCACATCGTCCATTTCGAAGAGTGCAAGAGCCAAACTGGGACAAGGTCAGCTCATTCGAGCCTGGAGAAGTGTATCAGGGAGGCAATATGAAGGACTTTGCTAAATTGACAGGCTGGACAGGGTAGGATGCGTATTGTGCTCTTGGGAGCAAGCGCTAATTTGTTGGGATATGTATAGAGGTAAAGTGCTTTACTTTGGCGACCATGTATTCTCTGATCTTGTCGATGCATCGATGCAGCACGGTTGGCACACAGTAAGGCGTGATGGTTGATACAGGCGTTTGTTTGGAGGCTCACCGTCTCCCTCTTTGATTCACTATTATAGGGGGCTATTATTCACGAGCTGGCCGAGGAAATCGAGATCAGAAATCAGCCCTCCTATAGACACACGCTATCATGGCTATTGCAGCTGGAAAAACTGCTGAATGAAGCTCAATCGTGGCGCAAAGACTACCACATTGATGACTTGGATTCTCTCATTACCGAGTGGAGAGCAGAAAGAAAGCAAGTGAGAATCAAGCTAAAGACAGCATTCAACCATTCATTTGGCAGTGTGTTTCGAACATACCAAAATCCGTCCTTCTTTGCCAACAAGATTAGAAAGTTTGCCGACATCTACATGTCAAATGTCACTAATCTGGACAGAATCGACATGGACTACGTGTTTTATCCCAATCGAACCTATCTTCCACAGTAAGTTGGAGTTTGCGTGTGAAAAAAAAGTAAAGCGACTAATAACACGTACTTTGTTCCTAGCGAGCAAAAGATCGAGGAGCTCATTGATACGGCAGGCGATAAAATGAATGAATACTTGTAATAAAATGGCCACATAATTTAGCGTTGGGAAATACAGTATTTGTTGGGTAAATGAAGCGTGCGCCCTCCAGTTCTGCGCTGAATGGCCGCTCGCGCTTCTTCACGTCCATGAACCATGTATGCAACGTGTTTGATCTCATTTGTGACTGTAGCAATACACACATAAACAATTGATTGTAATACCAATTAATTACCATTCTTTCTCTTGGATTTAACCTGTTTGCAATCCACATTACAGCATGGAGCAAGACGAGCTTAAAGAGCTGCAGAAAAGAGTCTTGCGTACCAAGAAAGATCTTCGTAAATGGGAAGGCATCTTTTCTCAAAAGCACGGCAGACCAGCGACCATTGACGATATCAAGGCGAGACCCAACATCGGTTAGTATTTCCCCCCAGATGCATTGATGCGAGAATGGCTCATCATTAATCTTGTTCTCTTGCAATTAGAAAAGTTTTACAAGAAATACAACCATCTGAAAAGGGATTTGAAGAAGGCAATGGAGGGAAGTCAGATGGAAGACATGTCCAGTCAGCTCTCATCATGTCCTGTGTTTGCTGATAGTCAAGATGCCGCTTCTACAACATCTTCATCATTGCAGCAACGCAGAAGCTCTGTAGAATACATGAAATCACCAAGCTCATCTGGAACAAGAGTCAATCAATACTTTCACCATGAGAATCGTGAAGATCGCTTAAAGGTGAGACGATTGTCTGAAGTAGAAGGCTTGAAGATGGCCATAGCAACATCCAGTTCAACAAGCACCATTGCAAGCCCTTACGGCGATCGAGTGCTAGCTGAGGACGAGGCATTTTGGCTTGGTCTATCGCCCACCAGTGCTTCGCAGCCATTGCCCAGTGTTCACCATGAAGAAGTTGCATCGCCCACATCCTCCACACAGCCGCCTCGTCTCAAATTGGGAGGGTCACAGCCTAAAAAGAGCCAAAGAATGTCGAAAAGCAATCCATTCCACCGCAGACAGAGACTTGCTCAACAGCAATCCAAGCAAAACACAGAAGCAGAGGAGCAAGCACAACAGCAATCGCAACCACGAAGACAGCCATCGCTCATGTCCTTTTCTCAGCAAACTGCCTCGCAGCAGATGGATATTTCAGATGACGAGAATGATGATATGGATGGCATAGAGGTAGTAAATCACGAGGAGAATCCATTTAGAAACTATGACCCATCCCTATTCAATTGGGATGATCCAACCTTTTCTGTCGGCCCCGGTTTCTTTGGTAGTGCAAAGGCCTGCACATCGTATATGGTGCCTATCCTCAACGAACCTTCTCGAAGGGATAGAATCCTAAGAAAGATGGAAAAGGGCACATTGGGTGAGGTAACAGAGGAAAACCAAGCCATTGAAGATGAGCTGGCAGAGGAAATTCGACAGTTTATCAGTCTTCATAATATTGATAACCCACATGTAAGTGATCAGAGTATGAAATCCTGCATTTCCAACACGTTTGACCTTTTTTTTTGATACATCAGAGCCTGGAAGCCGCTCTTCAGCCTATTGATGATAACCTGCTAAACACACCTGATTATGTATATAAGAAGAGACCCCTTCAAAAGCGACAAACCAAATTATTTAAAAGTAAGTGCCCTGTAACAGTACGAATCAGATCAACAATTAATGATATAATTCCTAGTGAAATTTGTCGAGACCCGATAAACGCCACACCGCATAACTGCTAAGCTATATCTAAATTTTACCCACATTGCCCATTTGCTTGTACATTACATCTTTCACACAAATAAACTATCCATTTCATCCAAATTGATGTGAGAGTTATAGACAAGGTTGGTTTTATTTGAATAGACATATATGCAAGACGAAGAAAAATACAATAGTACAAATGGGGGTATATAATAATGATTGGAAGCAGCACACAATCATTGAGATCGAATTTGACGCATAACAGCGTAACCTTCAATGCCTCTTCTAGCATTGGCAAACGTATTTCTCTCGACTATTCTGTCTTGTTGAGGATTGTCAATTACGGCTTGCTCAGGTTCAGTCAAGAAAATGCGGCCCAACGAAGCAGACATTTGATACGACTCTCTCATGGCAGAGCGATCATAGTCACTAGAGTTGTGAGTGTAAAATACAGTGGCATGGTCTCCAAAACTGACAGATTTGGAGGAGCATGAGGAGGAGGTAGACGAGGTGGAAGATGATGATTCACGTCTGACAAGAGGCATTGCTGTAAGAGTATTTGATGAAGAAGATAGGAAGCGTTTCCAACAAAGAGAAAGAGAGGTTGCATTGAGAAGCATGGTGTATTTATATTGGATTTTGTCAAGCAGTGTGGGTAATTTTCATAGAGAGTTTTCTATTTTGTATTTGAGTAATTAGTGGAACAAAACAACAGCACGTTTCATCAGGAGACTTTTATTCAAAGCCAGGTGGTATTTATGCTTGACAGAAACCGGGAAGAATATGAATTTAATAGTATGATTTGCTTTTTCCTTTGGCCTGGCTGTCTATAGAGACGCAGTTCTAGCCTGTATATATGTATATATATAGATTTGCCATGTCCATAGCATTTTACCCCATTCTGATACTCCTTTTCCATCCCACATCAAAGATCCCGCATTAATTTCATCAAAGTCTAATTGGTGTCAATACCTCCCCATATATGGGATTTGTTCATCTCATTCATATTAAGGTGACCAATAGGACACAATAACAATGCCTATGGAGGCAGCAAGCAGAGATGAGACATGGCTCAAGGAACGAATCAAAAATCTCCCTAAACTTCCAGAGAGTTTTCCGCATAAATTTATTCATTCGACATGTCGTTTCAAAGGATAGATGTTGTGTCTTTTTCTAAATGGTACTGTGAATGTGGAGATCAGTCTAAAGTAGGCAGACTGGATACACCTTAAAAGCCTATTCTGCAGGTTCCTTGTTATTTTGCCATGCTTCTTTCTTTTTCGTCTTTCTAATGGAATAATCGGCAGAGAGCTCGAGGATGGAGCTGGCGTGATTATTGTGATGGCAGTGGTTGCTGTTGCTACTGCTGCCGAAGATGGGTAATGTTCTGTTGCGGAGTTCATCATAGTATGGGGTACAGGATGATGAAATAATCCGCAAATGATACATGCTGCTGGATAGAAGAGCGGCTCATGATGGTAGTAGTTTGGCGCTACTGTCTGCGTTGAAGCTGCTGTGGAGTGCGGGTACGCTGTCATGTTGAGATCCAGCGACATCAGAGACGATGAGGGCGACCACATTTGGAGATTGCTCGTGAATGGAACATGCTTGTAATGAGACATGGTTTGCAAGTGTAGCAAAAGAAGGATGAAAAAAGGGGAGGGGAAGGATTTCCCGAGAATATAACTTTATAATGCGCTGGGCTAACAAAACGACGATTGATATCCTCATGCATCCAAATAGACCCACAGTGGGAACCCCCGTTCTGTTGTAAATATATTTATTTGTTGTATGTACAATTGCTTAAACCATCCATCTAGCGATAAAACTCAATGATCCGCCAATAGCCAATCCCACCACCAGCGAGAAGCTCATCACGCTGCCAACAAGAGACTTTTCGTGTGCTGACTTGATCGACTCGAGCTGTGGTGCTGCCATCATGGCCAAGCTACAGATCCATCCGTTACTGACAGCAAATATCCAGATCAAAATAAAGTAAACAAAATCGCTGTTGATAAGCACGGGCAGTCGACGTTGTTCCGACACAATTACGTTGCACACCAGGAAGAGTGGAATAAACACTGAACGCAGCGTACTCAGCAGCACCAGATACTTGACCTGGAATATTTGGAACATGCTGGCCACAGGCATCATTCGACCCACCCAGTCGCCCACGTTGAACAGCAGAAAGTGGAACGCCACAAAGATATCATCGTCGAAAAATCGGCCTCCTTTCTTTGAAACGTTGCTCTCGGGTCTCCTGACTGATTTGATGAGCGCTGTAACCGAGGGGAACAGCATGAGTGTGATGATAAAGATGTAGCCGACTGTAAAGATCAGTCCACTTGATTTGCGAACAATCGACATAATGCCGACAGGCTCCCTGCCTGATGGATGGTGTTGCTCCTCCAGCACTTGCTCCTCTACCCGAAGCACTTCGTTCCGAGCGCTCATTTGACGGCGATAGAATGGCAGGCGAACAACCACAATGCGACCTACCAACGCGGCTGCTGTGATCAAGAAGGCGGACAAAAAGTACAAAAATGCAGATCGACTGATGGACGATTCGTCAGGAGTATCGTTTGTGTTGCCAGCGAGAGCACTTAGAATCGACGATACAGCTACAATCACACCTGCAATGCCTTGGCCGCTATTCCAATCTATCAGCTTACTCCTAAACACAGAACAACCCCTCAACTCAAGATACCTTAGCACTGCTTGCATGTACATGGGCGGCAATTGGCTGGCCTCACTGAATACAGAATTTTGAAAGAAACTTGTAGTCGCACCAGTCAGGACGATCAATGCCATGATAGACCAAAAGTACCCTGATCCTTCTATTTGGGTTTCTACGGTTACAGCTAATGTGCCAAACACAATGGTATTGATGAGAATGGATATAAAAGAGTCCACATGATACGCTGACTTGCAAGTTTCCGGGTAATGATTAAATGGATGTCTTTTACAAATACACACACTCTGCTTACCTTATTTTGCATGTACAGAATAAGCACAAACGTCAATAGATTTGTAATTGTGAAATACGTAGAAAAGTAGTTTTGGAACTTTTCTTCGTACGGTGTTCCTGCAAATCGTCTAGCAAAGTATTCGGATGCAGTAATGAACACTAGAATTGCGTTCAATATTCAATGATTAGTAGGCAGTGTATTGCGTATAGTTACCATTCCATGGCAACAGCATGGCGATACCATAGATAAAGTAAATCTAGCAATAGACTCAATAAAAGTGCATCCTTCTCTGCATAACCGATTCCACTTACCCAATACACAAGCTTATACTTGTCCTCTAACCCATCATCGTCTACTTGAATTGATCTTGCTGCTATCAAGCGTGCTCTTTCTTCCTCCGTCCCTCCTTTCTTTATCTTTAATGAATCAAACATGGCCGATAAGAGAGAAGTAAAGGTATGTGAATTAAAAGTGGGGTATTTATACGACGACGGAAAAAAAAACACAATAAAAAGTTCCCCTATTTGGGAACATCAAAATCATGATAAAACCCTTTGAAATGCACATGTGACTCGTCACGACTCTATCACGATTGATCCAATAGCATCTAAAGCATGAATTGGGCGAGTGCTTGATGATTGATGGATGGTATCATCAAAGCGGTGGAGTGCATACCGTACAACGCAATCGCAATTTACAAGAGATAAGACAGCGAGTTCCGAGGAAAGTGATACTGCAGAAGGTCTCATGTTGATGTTAAGGGGGCTCATCAGTCGATGAATCAGAATACAGAGATCAAACATTACCACATGCCACATTGGAACCCCTTATTTTAAACTCTGGTTAAGCGTGATGCTGTTTAAATATATATCACGCTGATGATATATCAATATCTACTCGAAATTTGCTAGCATTTCCTCATGTACTTGTAAGGTCTGTTGATCAGATAGGTCTTGAAAGCCATAGATGACTGTGGGAAATAAATATCCATGACAAACAGAATACACAAATAAAGGATGTATTCCGACAAGTGAAGTAGCTCATCACACATGTATTCATCGAGAAATGCAATATCAGATCTAGCTTTACAAGCCCATGCTGAATTTGTCAATGTACAGACCATCATCATGTCGCTCAATATGTGGGCATCAATAGGTAACCGTTGGTCAATAGACTTCGCATCCAATTAATACCATATAGGTTTCTTCAACAATACGTTCTTGTGATAATACGCTCAGATTAAATACGCTAATTTATGAAAAGAAAGAGCTTGCTCTTGTATTCCCCCACCAGAGCTTCTGTTTCCATAAATTCATATCTCGTCATATTTATCGCCCATTTAGCTATCCTGTACCTTGTCTATTTTCTATTATTCATCTTCTTTTCATGAATTCTAATGAATAATATTTTTAGAGATGGGACATTCGACTTTCAACGAGCTGTGATTGTTCTTTGGGCGGCTATTGCATGACACACCCCAAGCTGTGAATTTTTATAGCTTATTCTGGACTAAGCTAAGAATCATACCACTGCTAGAGTGTTGAGGAAGAGACAATATTAAACACTAAACTTGTTTTACTATTCGCATAGTGAAATTCAAAGTTACAGCCCTTCATAAATTAGTCATCTTGAGGATTTTTCGCCATTATTCATCCACATCATCTTTCACAAGCCCAATTTTAACACACCCTAGTCAAACAAAGTACGGCCAACAGCTTTGGCTTAACATTCAGCCAACATTTCTTTAGTAATCCAACGTCTTTTACCGGTAGCATCTGCTCAAAATCAACAAATTCACAAAATCATAAATTTATCAACACCTACATGCTAGCTACAAAGAATCCAATTGTACAGGCACAATCAGCATCGAAATCGAGTATAGGAACATGCTATTTTTAAAGCTCTAGCGTTATTATAAAGGCCAATTTTATTACAAGCAATATTTACAATGATCTATCTCACTTGCTGTCCAGTCTTTCAGCCAATCCCATCGCTAGAATGGGCTCGACACACACAAAAATCCTAGAAAAA